>CAEFZX010026448.1:0-71362 GCA_903066825.1 Alfaro cultratus | reverse complement strand
TTTTAGATCTGCCACTTGTTTCTTGGTCCTTCTCAGTTCGCGTTGACGTTAAACTCACTCTGCTCTAGATAGAGGCGTTTGCATAAATCCTTTGCAAACGTGCACTTTTTTTTTAAAACTAAGTTGGTCCGACCTCAATCCAAACAAGGTGACAGCCATTTACAATTTTAACAATGTATTTTTCTTTTATTTACTCAACTGATTTATCACATCTCAAAATGTGACATCAGTTTCGCATAACGCTAAGTCATCTTGATCGATACTGAATATCTAAGCTAGTTCTGATCACAAGTCTTTATTTTTGTTTGGAATAAAAGTTTTGCACCAAGCCAAAGCACAATGATTTCGACGAAAGAAAATCACAAGCTACACATGGTTGCTGAGTGACTAAAAAAAAGGAGAAGAAACAAACTTATTTTAGACCTGTCTCACGTTAATATCAGTAAAACAGATGAGGAGTCCTAACGGTTGTAGTTCTTGTTGCAACAACAGATTTTGTGGGGGTCATGGTGTGGTTGCATTGGGCGCATAGAAGGGATTAAACCAGCCCACTTCTCACCTAGTGACTGCTGAAGACATGAAGTATCCATCTCGCAACAAATAGAGCATACAGAAGTTACATTTAAAAGTTATATCCTAACATTGATCTTAGTCAAAGTAGGATCAAGTAAAAAATGCCAGTTGACACAAAGCCTCAACAAAAAACATTTTCTCATGTCTAGTGCTGTTCTTGTGCATTAACACCACCTTCTGTTAGCAGTTAGCTAGCCAGCAGCTAACCAGTTGCTAGCCTCGTTTTTTTTCAGACAGCTACCTTTTTTTCCCCCTTCAGAATTATCTAAGCAGACTTTTAAATTGATAAAAACATGTTTTACTCTTAAAAAGGTGGTTACTTTGGAATATAATTGACATGACACCGGCTCATGCAGAAGTAGAGCAGTTCTCCGACAACCACACTATTATTAAGGCACACTAACGAACCTCAGTGCGTTATCCTAGACAATTTTTGAGTCATTTTTTGCCTTATAAACCAACAACGAGGCAAAGACGGCGGGCAAGAAAATTCTGTAACTAGTCCTACGTCAGATCTGTAAGGTTATTAGCGGGAAATAACGTAGAAATCAACGATAAAGCCCAAAAGGACAAATGACGGAGTGAACGCTGCGGGACAAAATGGGTGAGTAATTACTTAAATAATACCGGCTTGTGAAAATCTGCCTTCAGGAAAATGCTTAGAAATAAACAGTAGTATGAAACGGTGTTTAGGAGCCCTGAGCCGTTAGCACGGAGCTATCAGTAAGTATCGTTATGACAAAAACTGGGATATTTACTACCAGTCATCTTCGTGGTGCTGACTAACTTGGTAGTTCCCGTCCATCAGTTGTCGAGACCGTGATTATCTTATTATTTTCCTCAAAATCTCTCTGACTGCAGCGTGTTTTCTATGGTAGACACTGTCAATATTGTGGGAGAACTGTACTTGGAACGCTGATTGGTCAGTTGCTGACAAGTGCCCTGGAATGATTGGAGGAGGATTGCTCTACGTCAGCATGGGGGCGGGAGCCGGCGTCATGTCAATTATGTTGCCTATGTAAAACAGTGTTAAAACATCATATTAGCGGCATACTAGTGTTTAATCGAAGTTGTGTGCGTCTTTTACACCTAACAAAAGCGTCACGGTGGGTTTACTGAAATACCAGAGGCCTACTCATCCTAATGTATGTTTTGTTTTCCTAGAGGAGCAGCCAGATAGCTCAGATTCACCAGTGATGAAGTGTCAAATTAGTGGCCAGATGTCAAACAGAGAGAGCCTGGGCTCCTGCAGCCCATCGCTCCTCATCAAGCACACCAAGCCCTTTTAATATGCTGATGATAAAGTAACGGGCGCTGCGATAGCCGTTCTGCTAAATGAGGCATTTGAAAGCATGACTCATTTTTCATAATCCTGGCGAAGTCAATTAAGGGACTTTTGGAGCTCAGGGAGCCCCAAGGATACACCGAGGTGCAACGCTGGAAAAGGAGACTCGAGTAAATTTAAAGTCGCAGTAAGAAGAAAAACGCAGACGTCTCGCAGGAAAGCCAACATAGAAAAAAAACAAAAACGCAACGGCAGTGTGTAAAATAGAAGTGGCATAGAAGTGCCAGGCACAGAGACATTAGTTTTTTGTCTGCCCCAACTGTCGGTTCCATGGCTCTGACAGGAACAAAGGCGTGAAACCCAAACTGCTTGCAGTTAAAAAAGTTGAGTAATGTTATATTTTCCTGTGGGTTCATCTTGTCCCAGATCCAGTTCTGACAGGAGGAAGTTGACAGGATGAAACTAACTTTCTGAAGACCTTTGGTTAACAGTTACTAAAAGAAGAAAATACATCTTTGTAAAGGTGCACTTCACATCTGGACAGTGTTTTAATTCACACAGTCCCAATAATAGTAGAATTTGTGGTTATAACCTCGCAACTGCAAAACATTCATAAAGTATGAATTATTTTTGAAAAGCCCTGTATAGTACAGGATGTTGGAATCATTTCTGAATCTCCAAAAAAAAAAAGTTTTACCCCCAAAGGCCGACTGCCAGTGAAAGCCTGAAGGAGTTTCTCTTTGTAAGACGAGAAGCTTCGTCTTCTTTTTCTTCTTCTTCTCAGAGGGATTCTGATTCAATCGCGCTTTCTTCCCTTTCATGAGAAAGATGGAATAAATAAATAGATAGGTGCTTATTACATAAACAGATTTTTGCGGCACACTAACGAAGTTTAGATCCAAAATCCATTTTATGAAATGAAAACCTCCATGGTCAGCTGTAATAACGGAGCATCTGCGTCTGTCTGGTCACCATGAACAATTCTAATGACACTGAATAGTTATACGGAAGAAAGTTTTTTTGTTTCTTGGCTCAGCAACCTTTCCTTGAGGCCGTTAGTTGGGCCTAGACTCTCCAAACAAACTCTTGATATAAATACAATAATTAGGACTAATAATGTTTGTCAGCTTTACCAAAGGTTTGGGTTTTTTCATAGCTTTATTTTGGTAACATACAAGTGAACTAAAAAGCTCAGTGGAATAAGGCAAAAACTTGGAACGCTGTCAATGCAACGTCGATAAACTGAGGAGCCATTGGTTGTCTTTCAATCGGTGTGATGAATGCTCGATAGTGTGAGAGGCTCCATGCAGTGGATTCGTTATACATCCCATCAATTTTGGGTTATGTGCACGAATTTGAGGCCACACCCAGCCTAAAACCATCCAGATGTTCTTTTTATTTTTTCCTACTTGTTAATTTTCTGAATCTAATTCTCAACAAAAAAAACCCATCTTGCCTCAGGTCACAACAAATTACCATCCTAATAATCTCCTACACATAAGCGATGCTGTATGGGATTGTAGCGTGCAGAGAGTTTTGTTCTCACCAGCAACAGAGCATGAGCTCATCCCCAGCTGGGCTGCCAGAGGAGGATCGGGGTAGGAGGGTGTGTGTGTGTGTGAGGGCGGGGCGGGGGGCTACGAGCAGAGACGTCACGGAAAGCTTTTTACAACCATGATGTCACGCCAGCGGGTCGGCCACGTTCCTGGATATTCAAAGGAGAGACGTTTCCTGACAGAATCCGCTCCTCGGGATGACGCGCGAAAATGTTCTCATGAATGTGTTTTTATCGGGATTCCAAAAGATTGCAAAGAATTGTGTTCACCCTCCTATGTAGAATCACTTTTTGGAGGAATTGTAGCAGCAAGTGTCAAAGCATCTACGACTAGCAGTTCTCAAGTTCCCATTGAACAATATAGTGGCTGTACATTGAAGCGACTAAGCAGCCATTTATCCACACGTTTCAGCTATTTGGGTATATATGGACACTCTACTGCTTCACAACTATGAGCAACTCTGCTGGTTTGTCATCTGGTGACTCAAGGCACTGTTAGCGCTGGCCTCACCAAGTAAGATGTCAGTGTGCACCAAGCAGAAGAAAAAAAAAAAAAAACTACAAACAGTAATAATAAAGTTTTCTGGTGTGTAGACATTGTTCAAAATCTTGGGCAGTCTCATGTTTTTACTCGTAGTCAGCTCGGCTATTAGTCACAGTGTGCAACAAAGTACAGAGGATGTAAAGTTGGTGCCAGTTCCTCCTCGCAACTTCAGGGTCTGGAGCATCAGTCATGGTTAGATCGGCTCGGCTCGTTAAGGGATGTCACTGCAGATCCTGCCGTGCGCCGCCAAGCCTCAGCGAGAAATGCTGATGTCATGAGATTTCTAATGGAAAATAGGAACTAGATGTCGAGGTCAGAAAAAACACACACTCATTTTCCAGCCAGGCAGGCTCTGATGAATAGATTGAACCATGCCAAAAAGTGAAAGCAAAAAAACCAACTTCTGCCTCTGTTCCTTCGATTTTCTTTCAAAATTGCCGGCAACATTATGGAGGCGCAATGACATGGTGTATTAAATCGAAATTAGCCTATGGAGAAGCTTCAGCAGATAAGGGCTTGGAGGAATTTTATGAGTAACTACTCCTAAGTGACCCATTAGCTGGAATTGATTGGTTGATTTAACTGCAGTGAATCGGACGTGGATCCGAAAGAGCGTCAAAGAAAAAAAAAAATTCAAAAAATGGATCTCCAGCTCAATGCAACATTTCAACCGCAGCGGCGCACAATGGAGAGAAAAAGAGCAACAAAGGGAAATTACATAATGAATAACATAACGGAGCAAAAGCAATTTCTAAACTCTTAAATATGTTCGGTGTTCATCTGAAAAGGAATTAATTGTGAGAGATGCATGAAAGAAAATCTTCAACTGTGGTTTTGTGGAGAGCAAACAAAGGGCTTTGGCTGATAATAATGGAAGGAAACTTCAACAAGAAGTCAGATGAAGCACGACGGACGCAAATAGAAATAAGACAGCATGTAAAAGTCTTGCCATTCTGTGGAAGATGACGCAGCGCATTCGCACCGCTCAAACTTTTACGTTTTGTCACAATAGAAACACAAATGGCAGTTTAAATATGATTTAATATGAGCGACCAACACAAAGTAAATACATCTTGTAAAGTTGAGTAAACAAAACTTAAAAAGTATGAGAGGGATTTGTATTTAACCACCTGAGTCTATCATGTGAAAGTATTAACTATCTTTGCAGGTAGGTACCTTTAAGATAAGCTTTATCTCTACTCTACAGCAAAATAAAACTCAAATAAGTTTTAGTCTAAGCCCAATACAGTGGAGCCACGCCTATTCGCAGTTCAGTATTCGCAGATTTTTCTGCGAAGTGCAACTCCAAATTCTTTACGGAAAATTCACCTGAGTTTTTCTGTGCGAACATTTCTAAAATATTCAAAAAGAAACTGCAGCTTGCACCTGGCATGCTTTTGTTGCGTTTACAAAGGAAAATAGATGTCATGTTGACGCTGATTAACTGTTTCCCCCAAGAACAAACATAAGGACGCTGGATCGTGGGCGCTAGCTTCTGTTCCCACTGAGTATTGAGGTAGAAAAACTTTGAGCCATATCTGAACAGAGAACCTTTTTTCTCTCGTTTTTTGTGTCGTCTGCATGATTTGTACCAAACTTAATAGGATTTCTTATGGCTTTTTTCCCTTTTCATTCTTCCTCGAAGCCCAGATTAATTGCTGTTCCGACGGCAGTTGTCCACCCGAGTTGCGGATCCCCTTGACTCCTCCAGAGTTAATAAGTTGTATAAACAAAACTTTAACGCTTTTGTAGATGCATTTTCCATGTTTGGAAAATAGATTGCATGCAACTCTTGAAACATTATTTGATAACCATACCTATATATACTTTTTAGTTATTTTTAACCACAATCATTCACTACTTTGTGTAAATCTATCACATAAAATAGATAAGACTAAAGATTTGTGGCTGTAATACTTTAGCGAGGCATTGCAACCGAGGGTTCAACTTAGAACAAAGGCAAACCATAATAATAGACCAAAATGTGCGCTGTAATTTGTAAAATCATCACTTTAATAAGGTGCTGAACATTTGTGACAGTTGTGTTTGTTTTACCCCAAAGGAACACAAAGTAATAACCAAATCCTAGGACGCTACATAGTGTAAAAAAAACCCCAACAAAACAAAACAGAAAATGACCTTTGACATAATCCAGAGATAAAATATTCAGTGTGGACAGAAGGAGGGGGTTGAATGCACTGCACTGGATAATTAAGGCAACACATCTGTAGGTGAAAGAGAACCTTTTCTTTACGAGGCGAGAGAGTGAAAAACAGCACCAGGAACAAATTACGCAACCTTCTTTATCTCCAGAGGGAAAACATAAAAAATACTTCCTTTTTTACTCTGGAAAAAAAACACCAAAAAATAAGCATGTTAGACAAAACCCATTTTTTTCTCTCTACAGCAGAGATTCACTTTGTTAATATGGAGATGGTTTTGTTGTAGGTTTTATCAGGCATAAAATCCATGAGATGGGCTACTTTATTTATTTATTTTTTTAAGTCAGATGCTGCAAAGGACGCTGCTGGTGCTTTGAACAAAAAAATTGTTCATATGCTTGTATATATACAAAAATTGTTCTGTCATCAAACTTCTTGTTTCTGGCTGTTGTTAGTGTTGAGACATTCTTTTTGTTTCAATAAATACTGGCACACCGCTTAGGAAGAAAAGTAAATGATAAAAAAAAAAAAAAAGCTGTACAAAACAAATTAAAGTTACGTTAAAATTATGGACATAATTAGTTGTAAATGGGCTGAAGAACTGAAAAGAAAACCCTCCGTCGTGCTTCTCATCCAAACGAGAAGCGCTGGTGAGTCCGGTCGCAAGTCCACGTCTTTGGCTGGCGTCCAGCTGTCGATCTGACGGCATCCCTCTTTTTGCTTTGCATAATATTCATTTTGAGAGGGTGATAAAACACAATTCAAGTGCCTCGCCGCCTGCTGACAGGCAATATCACAGGTCGCTTAACGTTGTATGGTCAGTTAAACCTCCAGGTGAGTCATGGCCGGCACTAAAACACCAGGAGGTCCCAGTTTAATTCCTGAAGGGACTAGTCCTTACTTCAATGTGCATGAAAGTCGCTCGGTGTTGAGTTGGACTCTGTTTGACGTCCCTTTTGTAAACTTCGACGAGAGTTTTCCGGTTACTTTTGAGATGAGGCGAGTGGAAGCTTCCGGAGAGTGACTTTCCATCTCAAACCATCTGCGAAAGGGCAAACTGTTCATTAAACTGTTCGTTCAGGTGGGTCCACCTCAAATCATTCACGGACAAACAGAGGAAACCGTTAAAACAGATCAAACCTTGGGTTAACTACTTCGGAGATGTAAACAACGACGCCTCCCGATGGCGGAAAAGTGCATCACCCTCACCGCGGCGTCACAGGTTTACATATATACAGTCAAGTCCTAAAATTTTACATCTCACAAAGAGCATAGAGCTTCCCAACTTGCTCTCCGTGTCCCTTTTCTCCTCTTTACTGTGCAAGAGTAGGTGTTTAAATAGCCTCGATTTTCTTCCATCCTTTTTTTCCTCGTAAGCGTCACACGGAGACAAAGACGTCCAGGTAGAGACGATCATAGGACTCCCTGAAGAAAAGGACGAGGACGAGGCTGAAGAGACACGAGCCCGTTACGCACCAGTTCAGCCACGACAAGTCTGTGTGAGACAAAAAAAAAAAAAAAGAAGACAAAAGTTTAGACATGAGGTTTTTAGTACAAGTTTAGAGCTAGGGTCTCCAACCTGAAAAATAAACACACAATACTGACGGTACAACCAGTTTTTAGGGTTTCCAACCATCATCCATTGTTACAGATGATAGAAATAAAGAAATTTGTCACAAAATGTCTGTCACTAATAGAGACGATAACAAAAGTTGTTTTTATCCTTTCTATGGAATATTTACATTGAATATCCACAACAGAATGGCACTAACAGTATTTGTAATGTTGAAAACGGTCTTTGTTTTATTTTTTTTTTTACAAATATCGACATCTCATAGAAAAAAAAAAACTATTCATCTTTTTTATGTAAAAGTTTAAGTGAAATGCTCATTCTTTAAATACTCCCCCCCAAAAATCCTGTAATTAATATTTGTCAGAAATTATAAGTTATCCTTTTTTTTTAAACTCATGTAACTTTTGTGGCTCTAAGTAAGTTTTACATACTCATCAGAGGGTAAAAAATGTCTCTTTGGGTCGTAAAGGTCGCAGACTCCTGGTTTTACCATTTCATTTAGCAGCTGTAATTTTGAAACAAAGCTGCAACATCGCAAAATGTGGACAAAGCGAATCATTTCCGAATGAACTGCAAGTCTGCAGACGCAGCCTACCAATGCATCACAAATAAAAGGATGCCTAAGTTTAGCCGTACATAAATCCTGAGCAATACACCAAAATATATTGATATATGCACCTTTAGAAAGAGTCATCAACATATATATTGAACCCAAATGAGAGTTGGTCAGATGCAAAGTGATTTATGCACCGGGCTAACATATAATCAATGAGAATTTCTCACATACCATAAAGTAAATATGAGCTTGTGCTGCTCTTTTACAGCCATTCTGAATAATTCAATGGTATTGGCGGTGTTCCCTGCTACCACTGACCTACACTTGAACCTAAATGTTGTGTAGAATGAGCTGTTTTATTTGCGTTGGTTTGTTCAGGCTCCATTAGGCACAGGGGAGTTGCTCTTGCTGTCTTCGTTGATGCTGAGTTTGTTGGACAGGTTGGGAAGTTCACACCACCTAATTCCACATTACCTTAACACACCTAAGACACAAGCTTCTCTTTATCAAAATTAATGATGCTAAGACTGTTTAAAACGCATAAAACATAAACATCCGTCAGATGGAATTTGACTGTCTCTTTAAAAAAAACCAAGTCTGGTAAACTTGACCTGTTTGGCGAGGGAATCTCAGCCAGTAGAGGCAGTGGTGCTTTGCTCCCGAGAGCAGGCCAAACTAAATATAGGAAAATCAGGTCAAAACAAACAGTGGGGGGTCTGGGACACATGGCAGGACTACAGCGGCTCTGCTTCGAGTGCAAGCAGCTATTCATACGAGCGTCAATCACCTCAGACGATCGGAGTGTAAAGAAACGTTCATTTTTCCAAATCGGAGTCAAATCTCAAGTGAAGAAAATTAACTCTCTCATCACATGCAAGCCATCCAGTGTCTACCTGCAATACAGAACTGCAGAAGTTTATTCATTCAAACAGTCCTTCCCAAAATTTAACACAAACTCTTACCAGCTTTATTTATTTACTGAACATTCAAATCAGCATGCAAAATATTGTCAGTAGTTAATTTGAAAATTAAAAGATATATTTACTCTAGAAAGTAAAAAAGAATAATCTACCTACAGAGAATAATCTACGTGGGACATTAACACAATTCAACAGCAAACGTCTGAATTAATCAAAGAGGGGGTGCTTTTATTTTTAAAGAACAGTAAATGTCAGTAGCTGGGTTTTTATTATAAATGTGCAGAGAATTTTGTCAATGTTTCACTAATGCCGAGGAACACACAATTTTGCAATAGCGATGTTTCCATGAAATAAACATAATTAAAGTCAGATGTGAGTAAGTTTGTTTGTGGAGTAAATCATTAAAAAGACAGTTGTCATGATCCTCCAATTACTTCCTGTCATCATCTCCTTTGTGGTTTGCAGCAGTGGCAACATCATGTGACTTCTGATGCAAAAAAAAAAAAAAAAAAAGTGATTCCTTTACAGTTTTGCAAAACAAACCGATTCTGATTCGGCCAAACAACCACTTCATTCTAGCGCCAAAACGTTTTGTTGAAAGTGACAACACTTTGCTTCCGTTAAGCAAATTTATTTTCGAAATGCCAAATTGTGCAATGATGTGGTCAATGGAAACACAGGTAGTGTCAATGATGCAAGCTCAGAAGTTAGAGAATAAGATGCCAGGCTAAAGTAATTGCTCTGAATACAAACACAAAGATAGATTCTCAGTCTTCCAGGGCATTATTTTTAAAAGTACTTAAATAGAACGGAACTGAACTATCGTCATTGCTTCTTCCTAGCTGGCCATGTGTGTTTACTCTTTTGAGAGATTTTCTGTCTGAAATCAGAATGTTAGTGAGTGAAATTGGTTTGTTTGGTAGTATAGTGTGTCGCGCCACTATACTACCAAACCTGTCATCCCTAAGATTTTTTATCATCGTGTGTGGTCTCTGATTTTTGGAAAGCTGTCTGACTGTTTTAAAATCTTGCCGTGTGAACCAGGCATATGTCAAGTGTCACTCTGTACAAGTCTTAGTCAAGACAACACTATTTTTTCAACTACAGTCTAAGCTACACAGTGTTGTCTCCATGTCTATGAGCACAGATGTGTGGTCTCCACTTTGAATCCTGGTTGGTTCGAAATGATTAGCTTAACCTGTAAGGCTTACACTCTCGCACACTTGATGCTCCTGCTTTTCTACAAAAAATGGACATTGGGTAGGATGCACGAAGATGAAAGGCATGTGGTTTAAAAGGAGAGGGGCTGAGGGATTGGGATGTAGGTGTCTGCTGAGAGAAGTCAAGACTCCAGAAGCGGCCTCATTAATCAGGACTGTGAGAGTTGGACAGCAGGAGACCGGGCATGGAGGCAGGTTAATGGAGTGTATTTATCTGACCAGCATTCTCCGTCGCAAACTCTCTCCCTTTCTTGTCTGAGGCTCACCCATCTGAAGTTGGAGAAACTCAGCGTGCTTGTCGGGGGGAGAGGCAACGGCATTAAAGGAATGCTAATGCGATGCTGAAAGATTTACGAGATCTCTGATTTCTAAGGACAGAGTTGTCAGAAAGTCTGGAAGAAACTCAGCTGGAATACCTAACATACTGAACAGGGGAGGAGAGGGAGAGATTGGGAGGAGGACTTAAAGACAAAGTGACAATCACTGTTATTCTGAACAATTTTATTAAGTCAACGATTGCTCATTTTGTAAGGAAAGAGACGACAAAGGAACTAATCACAGATATTAACACCAGGAGAGATTGAAACCTCATGAAAGTCTATGAATCCCTACATAAATACATGAACCCCAGCTGAACTTCACATCTCTGACGTTCTCCTCTGACCAGCATAAAACAAAGTTAACATGGTTTTTATTATGCTAAATTTGAAATAGGGACTCAAGCAGGGAAGACTGGAGTTACATTTTGTAGTCATTTTTGGAGATGAAATTTTACAATAAGCAGGATGAGATTGACAGAAACACTGATTGTTTTATATAAAGACAAGACAAAACGACAGGCAGGTAAACAGATACCCTATAAGAAGGACAACACAAAAACAAACTAATCCATCTGGAGAAGACAGTGAAAGTTTAGTTAGTGACCATTAGATGATAAAACGAAATGACCTGGGTCACATAAAATGTTTTCAACTATTAATTTTTGCTTTTTAATGACACTGATTTGCAATGCTAGTTTGTAGCGTGTGCTACAAACTAGCAAGGGTTATATAGGGCAATTATTGTAGATTGTTATCCAAGTCTTTGTAAAATGTTGTAAAAAAAAGTATCGATTTAATTGGTGAACACAGCTATAACTGTAATGGCCAATCTGCTGTTGTTTTTATAGCAGAAGGAGGAATAATTGTCCATTCTCTGTTTTAAATAAATGAAGTTTGATTAAAAGTGATGTAGTACAAAGTAAGTGAATAAATAAGCTGATAGTATATGCAATTATCTTACTTGGCGACAGGTCAGTCACGTGATGGGGAGCAAGAACATCATTTCTGAAAATGGCTCATCTGTAGCATCACATTCAGAGGACAGTGAGCGGCGACAGTCCCTCATATTAACAGCCTATTATAACTGCTGCCAGTGTCAGCAGAACAGCGCCTCTGATCGGCACAGGAACGGGTGTCGGCAGCCATCTTGTGGCTTTTATGAGCCTTAATTGAGGTCAGAGTGGGGATGTGATTAATGACGCTCACTTCTTTATGGCATTGGCCTTTTATATGAAAGCATTGGAAGGGAAACAGTGGGGTCACACCTTGAGATGAATTAGGTGTAGATAACAAGATCACTTAGAGAATAATTTCATCTTACAAGTGTATCAAAATAAATTAGATCACAAAAAAGTACATTTTATTTAGTAATTCAATTTGACACTTCAGTTAACTTTTCAATGATGTGTTGAGATGCGTATAGGAAGTCTTCCTGAATACTATTTATAACGTCTTTGTGAGAAAAGCATCAGTGTCTCGGTTCTGTCTGAGTCCATGATTAAAAGTTTGTTTTTTTCCCTCCACAGTGTTTAGGGGAGCTTTAAAGATGATTTCATTTCAGAACTGAATGCAAACTTTAGCAGAAACCAAAAAGGAAATGGTCTTGGGACTGAAGGAGAGCAGCAATTACTCCTCAGAGCAGAATAATATGCACTTTCACCCAACATGTAGGAGGTCTGACAACGCACCGCTCTGTGGGAAAAACTCAACGCCACCCTTCAAGTTTCATCTCATCTTCCTCCTCCTCCACATGCAGTTTGGGTTCTGCAATGCCCCTCCGCTGCTTTGTATTCCAGCCTGCGCTCCGTGTTCAATGACACAAACACTCTGCAGATGGAATCGAAGGCAGCGACAATATATACGTATGGCCCGGGGGGCTGCATTCATGTTTGAGAGTCATGTGGTTCAGGAAATTTTTAAATATTCAAAACACAACAAAGTTGAAAGTTATCAAAGCTCACTGATCCACGACCAACCTCTAACAGATATTACAATGAACAAGAGGGTAAATTCATAACCGCCTCCCTGCTCCCAGCGCCGTAATTCTGACTGTTTAACGAGGAAGTGGGCAGCCAGAGGGAAAACGTTAAAGTGGAAATAGAAGGGGATTTTTATTTATTTTTTTTCTCCTTTAAAAGGTCCGTTATGCTAAGTTTTCAATAGCGAGAGGTTACCGGGTTTCGAAAAGATGACGCTGATGCAGAATTGATTCGATTCAAAGTCTGAATCTTATTTGCCTGATCCATTATGAGACCACAGCGAGGATAAAATCATATTAATGAGCCTGCACACTATAATACTTCCAAAGTGAACTTTGATAATCCAATTTTCTTTTTGCGCAAGTGATCTCTTCCGGAGAACAGAATGTTGTTTTAAAGACAAAACCGGATTCATTCATTTGTCACGAGGCAATATAAAGTTGGACAACTTCCACGTATAATCAAAAGCAGGATGTGTCTTATAAGAATGGAAATATAAGACTGGAATAGAAAATATGATGCAAAGTCGCATAAAACCCCACGACAAGCTGTTTGGATCATTAAACAGTCAGGTTACAACCACCAACCTCAATGAATCATGATGGGATTTTACGTAACAAAGAAAAAGTGAAACCAATTGCTTTAAAAGTCACTTAATTAGTAAATAGAGTCCACTTGTGTGATCTAATCTCTATGTAAACACAGATGCTCTGAAAATGCCTCAGGGGTTTGTTAGAAAGAAAGATCCACAGCTCAGGTGGGAAAATCGACTGACAGGAAAAGTTTCAGCTGCCAAAATCCGACTTTAATAGAAGAGCATCAAAAACACAGCTAGAGTAAAAAAATAAATAAATAAAAAATCCCATCAAGAAACCTTGAAATTTGTGGCTGCCTGTAGCATCACAAAATGTTTTAGAGTCCAAAGAACAAAGTGCTGCTGACTTTAAAATTTAGTCTGACCAGTGATATGTCTTTGGGACACAAAAAGGAAATATTTTTTCGGTATTAAAGTGTCTAAAGTCATTACATCTGCTGCAGCTATTTAAACGAAGAGACAACCCTTGCATTTTGTTACAATGTGTCTCGAGTTCAGGACATAAAAACCTGCTTCTTTAACAGCTCTTAAGTCCATCTTCTTTTTGTCTGTGCCAGGAGTTACATGATTGCCACAAAAAAGAAGCTACCTAGATGCTTTTAAATAACTATTTTATATACATATTATAAACCTTTACTTGAGCTTATTATTGTTTCCTCATGAAAAGTCATCTAAATAAGGAAGAGTTCCAATGATTAGTGCCTTAAAACAGAAAGAAATGAAGTAACAGTGATGCTCAGGGTCAATGGGGTGACATTTTGTGAAGAAATCAGGTGTGGATTACTATCCAAAAGTCCTTCTCCTGGAGACTCCTCAAACCTGAGACTGGATGACACAAACAGATTTCTTTTGGCCATTAAGGCGAACACTGCCGGCGGTGTTTACCCAACACTTGTCATCACCCTGAGGCTGTCATCCCAACAGTGAAAAATGACGGCGACAGCGGCCTGCTGTGAGGGGCATTTGTCAACGCCTCGGAAATGGGACGTTCTGCATTTTCCACCATTTAGGAAGGAAATGAACCCTGTGATCGTTCTAGACACTCAGGGTCAGCGGCTCGTTGAAATATTCTGAAATATTTCAAGAAGAAACATTCTTCTGGAAATAAGAGTGTCCAGTTGTACATCCATACCAATGTTGTATCAAACCAGCAACAATCTGGAGAAAACGACACAATTCTACAAACTCAACCATGACACTGTACATCAGTGAAGCTTCAAGAACGTTGTGCCAGTCATTAATTGGATTCAAATAAATGCTAAGAACCAAAGATGAGCAAATCTAAGAGAAACGCCTCATGTTTAAATTACATTCTTGTTGTTAAATCTTGCTTTTAACCCTTCGTCTGCCCTGTAATACAGCAAAAACTCACCATCTAATTGTTGATCACTCAGGACATGTAGAGACGACTTGGACAATTGCTATGTAGAAGAGGAGCCTCGACTAGATGTTTTTGATCGATAACCGGTTTATGTGACGATTTGACCTGCTGATACTGATTTAGCCAAACTGGGTTTCTCTAGAAGAACTGTAATGTAAGAAGATATAAGCAAAAAGAATTCAAAATCTTTCCCAGATTTCCTGCCTTATTTATATGTGGAGCAGAGGCAAAAGTATCTATAAAAACAGGGTTTTACAACAAATACAAAGTGATTTGGGAGTTGACATTTTAAAATGGCTTTGAGATCTTTTCTATTTGCACAGATTACTCATTAGCGTAAGTGATACTTCCAAAATGCTACCAACACTTCCAAATAGACAAAGGCTCTAAAAGAAAAAAGCAAGTTTGCTATAATATGTCTTGCTCTTTCTCACTCTCTCGCAGCCCAAATGAATCACAGGAATGTCTCAACATGCTGTAGAAAACACAGTTTCCATTTAAAAAGCTATTTTAAATCTCTGCAATTCCCCTTATTTAACTTTTAATAGCTTATTAATGCTGAAAATTGTAAAAACTACAAATCTTCCTCATTTAGTAACATCTTAGATGGTGCAATCTCTAATCAGGAAAGAGAATCAGGTCTTTGAGTCGTCCACCAGCTGGTCACTAATTCAATTCAAAAACACTTTATTGATCCCAAAAGGAAATCCAATTGTGTTGCAACTCATTTAATTAAAGAGATGTTGTTCAAATAGAGCAATCTGTATTGCAACAAATTTGAAGAAGTCTCTGGTTGAAGACGCTCCGTTTTGCAATGACAGTCTCATGGAGAGGACGGTCAGTGTTGTCCATAACTTTCTTATATTAAATTGAAGAAATTGTAAATTTAAAAATTACATGTCTTAATATATATATTTTTTAGAGCTAAGCAGGAAAATTGTACACAATGTGGAGAGCAATTAAAAGAGACCAAAGATTTGATGTATTATTTTTGGATTCATATTGTGGTGAAGAATAAGAACAAGGAGGAAAATGCAATGCTAAAATATACACAAATCCCAGGATTGGGTCAATTTTCAGCCCTAAGCACCACATGATGACTGTTTAGACAAGATGATGCGGGAGCAGACTTTCAGAGACGCTATCCGAGTAAGAAGCTAGCAATCCACCACTGTGGCAGCCACCTCCACTCTCCCTTTACTATGCCTGAAGCAAGGATAAGTCTCTAACAAGAAACCTTGGCTGCATCATTATCTATTTATCAACTTCAAGGTTGCAAGTGCAAAAAAGGGAGAAACGAAGGCCTCCTTCTAATGTGCCTGATCTTTCCAATTCCTGACACACTGATTGTAGAGATCTATCTTAGACATCCCTGAGCTTCCCCCGTCACACACACACACACACGCACAAACACCCCTATGAACACAACATACTTAGATGTGCCGAGACCTGCATTCAGCCACACCGTGTAGTCAATCATTCAGAGATGCAGAGAGAAATACCGAGCAGAGGATGCATCATGTATACTTTATAAGTCCAGCTCTCGTGTCAGGCTGCAGTAGATCAATGCACACCTGATATATTCCTGTCTCTTTCGTGATCCATCCTTGTACTGGCGTGTGGTCATTTTAAATAAATCAGAAAACATTGCCTGTCTTGTGGATCACAGATTTCAAAACCGCTCTCACGCTGATTAAGTCGTCCCTTGACACTTCCCGTTGCGGCAAAAGATAAATCCGCACAACATCTTGCGGGCGCATCGACCCTTCATACTGCTGTTCAACATGTGAACCCGCACTAATGGTACAGCCTCTAATCGAACATCACGGGCGATTTATCAAAGGTAAATCTGATTCTAGTATCTTTAAGCAAGGAAATATGGAGGGAAAAAAATCAAGCATCCCAAATAACAATATGATTCTGAGTCTGCACCAGTATTCACACACCAGCAGCAGCAGCTTACATCAATGGCATAATTTTAGTTTTTCTTGCCTGGAAGACAGAAGAGATGCAGATGACAAGCTGTCCCATCCCTGCCTGAATTGTTACATAAACTGACTTCTACAGACAGCTCAAAGATACAAATGGAGGGAAATGCAACAAAGCTTTTGTACCTTTCAGTAGAAACAAAATTTCCTTCCAGGTGCACCAGGTTGTCTAATATTTACCCATTTAAACAGGAGTTCAAATGTGGAATAAGTGTGTTTGCATAAGTAAGGTTGCAGATGATCCCCGTCCCCGAGGCAACAACAAAGGCTCTGCTTTTGGTGAAATAAAATGAGATTAAATGCCTTACGTTTTCTGCAATTAATTAACCTGAATGAAAATGTAAAACTCTAACCCTTAACATGAATAAATAAAAGAAAGAAAATATATAATAAACTATGCAAATAATGGAAAACATAATAGTTGTAATGAAATGCACTGAACAGTCCAAAAAAAAGAAAAGAAAGAAATTAAGTTAAAAAGAAACAGTTAATGTGCGTATACCTCAAAATGTCTGCTGATTAAAATTATAAGGTCTTCTGGTTATAGTTTACTCTGCAACACCAGAACCAGAACCAAAACTTGGAAAAGCAGCAGTCAGTTTTCATGCTCCAAAAATCTGGAACAAACTTCCAGAAAACTACAAAACAACCGAAACGTTGACTTCCTTTAAATCAAGGCTAAACCCGACCTGTTCAGAGTTTCCTTTGATTAATAACAACTTTGATTAATATAATTGATGTGTATTTTTTTTGATGATGGCATTTGACAAAACGTTTATTGCTTGTTTGTTATTGTGTTGTGTTTTTATCGTGTAAATCACTTTGTTGCTGAAATATGCTACACAAATAAACTTGATTTGACCTTTTTACAGGTAATTTCAGCCCTTTGGTCTTACTTGTTGGGTAAAAGGTGAGGAAGAAGAGTAGAAGTCCAGCAGCCAAGTTCCCCAGGAAGGTGACGACACCACAGGTGATGCCTTCAGGGACCGGGTACACCGTCTCAATGAAGAGTTCGAAGAATATCGGCACACTGCTGTTGACGAATATGCCAACCAGGATGCAGGAAGTGTAGAGGATGGCTGTGGAGAGATAAAACAAACGGCGGAACCAAATAAATAAATATATATATATATATATATATATATTTTAAAGCAGCACATTAATAAAATTAACCAGAGCAATTCTTTTGAAAGAAAGATCTGAGGATGCAGTTTGTGGAACAGGAGTGATATATTCAACCTTTGAGGGCTTCCTGCTCTACCATTTTTTTTAACCAGCACCAGATTTATGATGGACCTTCACCACGACACAACGGTCCATTTAGTAAGCGAGGCCTCCAGGTGGCAATTTAACAGGAAACCAAAATACTGTAGGTGTTTTTTCACAGTAAATGGCTTTCTTTCTCAAACCCAATTCCAACGTGCCTTTGCCCCCCTTTCCTCGGTGTGACATGATTAGTTTGTCACTCGAAATGTGTTTTTCCGGCTCAACTTCATAATTATGATGTTTCTCTTTCATGAGCGCTGTCTCAGAAATAATTGGTTGGAGGCAGAAGGTGCACAAGCTCATAGAACATGTGAGCATAAAACACGTTTCTCCAGAACAGCAATTTGTTTTTCCACCAAATTGTGTTTTCGGTTTCTTCTTTCTCACTTAAATCTTTAAATAATTCATCTTTAACTTTGGGGAAAATATTCACTGATGAATATATTAGCTCTGGACTCATAATTGTTGCAACTACCTTTACGAAAAGTTGAGTGAGGTGTGACGTATCCTGTCCTAATTCTTACTCTCCACTTGGGGGTGGGGGACTGTTTGTACCAGTCTGGCATGTCGTGCAACAAAAACATGTTGATTGCCTTGGCCGACAAATTCAGTTTCGATTTATTTTGCAATATATCACTGGTTTTAGTTCGCCTGCGCACGCCGCATTAAGATGCAGCTCATGTCACGGATCCTACAGTACATTAAAATGAAATTTCTTATTTTTTTGCCAAAATGCACAGGTGTCCACTTGGTTAACAGCTTGTCTCATTTGCTCATTGTACACGGTGCGAATGAGCAAAACCAGCTCACAGGAACTACATTCAATATTTTCAAAATCTGCGGGAATTGTTGGCGGGCGAGCTTTTAATTCGATATCCATCAATTCGGTCCGAGGTGACGCCAATGTGTAAGGACACAAACTCATCGCGTCAGACTTCCCGCTTTCTTCCTAATCTCAGCGAAACGATGGCAATGACTGTCCCATTTGTCTGCATGTTCCTTTTATCACAGCTCCTCTGAGGTCCATCACATTCCTGAGAACAGGTTTGCAACTGGGAATCCTCGCCCCCAAGAGGCTGCCTTCAAAAGGAGATGTGTTTCCTGTATATCGGGTCCCAAAAGGTAGGAGGAGACCCTTTGAAGGAAGACGATAACTAATCATCTCTGAGGAATACTTTGAATATTGTAAGCTGGCAGAAAATGTAAAAATGAGAACAAGACCAGAATTTAGCGCTACAGATCTATAAATATCTGTTACATGAAAGACTTGTCTCCATTCATTGCCTTCTCAGTAAGTGAACTGTCACCCTGTAACAAAATGATGTTTGGGTTGCATTTAGCACATGCTGAGATAGAATACCTTGAGCTCCATCTTAGCATATGTAATATTTCTATAGGTAATCCTGTTTTCCACCCACTCGTTCATGTTTTAATTGTGGATTCTATGTTAACCAATTATTGGAGTGGGTTTCTATGTTGGTAGGGGTGCACCAATTGCATTTTTCTGGATGATCACTGATTCTTTTAAAAAGCTTTACCTGCACATTGCAAATTTTGGCCGATACCAATTTTTTTCCGTCTGAAAAGTTGCCAACCATGGCGACAAAGTTGCTAAGTTGGCAACAGTGTAGTGACTATTGTTAGCCTCAGGCGTGGCCTGTTGGACGGGTCCATCATTAATTTATTGTCTGCTGATTTATACATAGGTTATGTTTAGTACTGACACACAAAATGTAAAAACATATTTTCTTACCAGGAATGCTTACAAACAATACTTGCAGCTGCTGATAAGACATGAACTGCTGTGATCTTGTCCGTTAGCCTTGAGTTGTTTCTTCCCTTAAAATAACTTTTCATTTGTTTTCTAGCAGTTGGGGCAATAATGTTTCAACAGAAATATTGCTTTTGGTAAATGGGGTAATTCCATCCTCCTAAGTAGTCCAATATGACAAAACTAATCAATGTACTTTGGTGAACTGAGTGTGCACTCTCCTCTTTATTCTGCTGAAAGGAGCCCCACCGAAAATGTTTCTTCTTTTCGCATGGCATGTTAGGTATACCACATGGATATACTACTTGCCTACATGTACCAGGGGAGTATTACTCTGAAAAAAAAAAAGATATTTGGAGATATCTAAATTGCTTGACTCACTTTATTAGATCAGTGTTGCAGCTGCTATAAACATGGACTCCCTGCATATCTATATCCTTCGACCATCAATCAGTTTACCTCATTTCCTTTAGAAGGAGAAGTGATTTTTGGATTACAAATACGCTTCCATGCTCTGTGGTTCCAGATGTCACATCATCTATAAGTGACGGGTGAGAGAACAAATGCTTTTGTGTCAGAAAAATGTGTTTTAACATCCCTTTTATGTTTCTGCTTGAAAAACTGTGAAATGCCCAATTGTGATTAATTTATGTTTTATATGTTGATGAATGGGATGTTTTCAGGTTGTAAAATATGACACTTCCTTTTCAACGGGATGCATTAGCTTCTTTGTGTATGCGTGTGTGTGTTTAGGTATTCTATTTCTGGCATATTTACTAATCCTAATTAGTGCTGAAACAATTCCTCGAGTGATTCGAGTACCTCCATTACTAAAATTTCTTAAGGAAAATTTATCTGCCTCGATAAATTCGTTAAGTTATATTTTATTATTTAGCGCACCATGTTCCAGCAGAGTTATTTCTTGCGCTGAGCAGAGCTCTCACTTCCACCTGAGTTATTGACGAAAGCTGAGTGTTAGCAGGGAGGATTTTATTGATTGATGATAATATTTGGATCTTTGTAGTTTTTCAGGGGACCAATAGGCATTTTTAAAATGACTGGCGCGATGCCTGGAGTACGGCAGCCTTTTTCCTCCCAGAGCTGCTGCCTGGTGGCGGTTCAGAGCGAACACAGGGGAAGAGCGCTGCAGGTGTATTTATACAGGTGAGAGGACAGACTGAACACGGCGGGCGGCTGTGCATTAGATAATTAACGTCAGTGTAGCTTTACGGATGAACCGGAAAATTTATTTCATATCATTCCGGTCTCAACAAACGGGTGACGGAGAACGTCGTGGTGGCACGTAGCTGGTAGATGAGTTTCTGAGTGTGACGAACAAAAGGTGTCAAATCCCGTCGCTAAAGCTTTAAATGTCTGGGCAAGGCAAGAGTTCATCTATTAAATTGACTATACATAAACTAAAAGCTGGAGTATAGACATTTTTTATAAGCGTATTTGTGAGCCTACCTCCTTATTATTAAATTTAATATAATTTCAGATTTTTGTATAACTTTTCTTCAGGTTAACTTAGAAAGTGAGCTAATATTGTTCCAAGTTAATTTTCTAAACTACAGAAAAGATATTGTTAGGGAAGCTCAACTGTGACAAATTGGACTGATGTTGATATGAGATAGTAACACTGCTGTTATGGTAGATTTACCAATGTTTTACTTTATCTTTTTTTTTTATCCGATTACTCGATTAATCGTAAGAATAATTGATAGATTACTAAAATATTAGTTTACAACAGCCCTAGTCCTAATGCTGTGGACCCCCCTGTGATAGGGGTTATGGTTTTAGTTAAGGTTATGGGTTAAGACTAAGGTGTGACCTGAGTTTAGATTAGCCTTAAGTTTAAGCTTGTGCTGATAATGGTTAAGTTTAGTGCAAGGGTCCAGGTTATAGAAATGAATGAAAACTGAATTAAAGTCAATGTAAAGTCCTTGTGAAGATAGAAAGGCATGCTAGGTGTCACACTCAATGTCTTGCTATCCTTTTAGGTGCAATGCCAGACAAATGAGACTGGGAGCTGGCTGCATCAGGCTGCCAGCGTATAAAAACAGGACATGAGCTAGAGAGAGAGCGGTTCCAGGGGTTGGGAGAATGATGATGGACGATCGTGATTACAATCTGTGGTTTAGAAATACATGATTATACGCTTATTAGATGGCTTAGGGAAGGGGAGCTAAATCCACTAGCATCCCTAAAGGTTGTTATCGCTGATGTGAATTGATTGATAGCTCAGTTTGTGACACCTACTTCCTTTAATCATTTTGACTTTGTACTCCAACACGCACAATGAGACAGTGACTACAGGGTGGAAAATGTGACTAAGCTTCAGTGACTGGAAAAAAAAGAAGAAATCTGAGTCACCTTGATGGTGATGCTAGTGCGGGCCTACCTGCAGTAACCGGGAGATGGGTAATTGTGCTCAAACAGGTGAGTGTAAACCATGTCGAGGACAGCGAGGCTCCTGCCAGCATCAGCACCAGAATCAGCTTCAGGATCCCACGGATGGAGTCTGCAAATCTGAGGTTCAGAAAAAGGTAAGGAGGGGAAAACAACAATGAAAACTCCCTGTTGTGTAAAAATTCAGATACATACAAGCTGACAAGATTAAAAGATAGCTGCTCCGGAAACAAGACGCATCCTTCACAAACACAAGATGATACGACGCAATTTTTCAGCAACTCAGGTTCCTCTGTGACGAGTGTCAAAATATATTACAGAGGACACGCACTGTTTCGCAGGAAGGATAGATCATTTCCATCTCCCACTTGTTTCTGAGTGCGTCAGTTCTACTTCTCATTAGACTGGGAGACAAAACGCGTCGAGTTGATTCAATTTGTCTCACCAACTGAGCAGGCAAACTCAAGACACGCAGCATATTATAGTGTGGAAGGGAAGCCACTGGGCCATATTTACAAAGAGATCCTTTAAGTTTCCAGACTTGTTTCCGCAGCTCCGTCTAAATTCATTTCAGCTGGCCCTCTCTTCTCCTCTGGGTATACATATGTATGCTTGAGAAAGATTAGATGAGGCTGGATTTGCCTGTAGCAAAGACAGGCACTAATTGCTTTCATTTCGTTGGTCACAGACGAGATGCAGAAGAAAAGAGGGCTGAACCTGACAAGCAACCCGATACGAGAATAAAAGAACCTGCTGCGAATGATTGATCGGTTCGGCTGGGTGGTGGAGTTCTGTCAATGAGCTGAAAGCGAGGGGATGACAGAAAACAGGCTTTGCATTGAGAGACACATTGTGCTCCGCTGTGGCATTTTTACAAGACTAATGCCTTTTATGGCTTCTATACGCTGACAAATTAGTTCTGTGTTCGCGGGACAAGAGGAACGTGTGAATGCTTCGACGGATCGCCGTGACAGGCCGCAGAGCTTAACCTGACGAAATACCGAATGAGGAGTTCATGGTCCTGCACTTGCCAAAACACATGGATCTCTATTCCTAGCCCACAGTCGCGCCGCTAAAATCTGCATTCGCCATCTGCCAGAGGCTGGCTCGCATCCACAGCTCTTCACGCACTTCTGGTGCCAGAGATGTGCGAAAACATTTCCCCCCGCGCCCCGCAAAAGCCTCTCGACCCGTTTGCGGAGAAGATCACAGACGGCCGAGCTGTATGAATTCCAATCGGCTCGTTTATTCACACCAAGCAGCTTTTCTTGAATCGTTCCCCATCTAGTCCCAGAGTACACTCAATAAAGATGTTTGTTACCGTTTTTGCTAAATGTCAGCTGAACTTGAGGGTTCAAAGAGGAGTCAAGGACTCGATGCAACCTGCTGGGTTTCCCCCGATAGAAGATTTTCTTAACTAATTTGAATGATAAACTTGACTGCAGTGTTTGATAACATCAATCAGAATCTATGTATGATTGGACTGAATTTACTTTTTTGTGAAGTAGCTTGAGATGGCATGTTGTGAATTGGTGATATATAAATAAATTGAATTAAGTTAAAATGCTAAAAAAAAAAAAAAGAAAACAGGGTGACAGCAGCTTTTCCAGTGGGAAGTTGTAAAGCTAATGGTAACTTAATAGTGGAGTTGTTAGCGGGTAGCAGCTGGCTATAAGCCCATAACCGGACTGATCAAACCTGAACTGAATAATTCTACGTCAGAGATTATTTAAAACAAAGTCAAGATATGTAAACACAAAGCAGGCACTTTCAACATTCTTTGGAATCAGGAGCAACTTAGTATTAGTCATAAAAAGTGCAATAAATACAGTGGCTAGGCTGGAATATTCTACACTGATCGAAGATTTGTCAAAATACAGTACAGGATTTGTGACGCCTTCAAAAAAAAAAAAAAAAAAACACAGAAAGAGGAATGTAATGTAATGTAAAAAATATTGTTAGAACTTTGTCTCTCTCTCATTAAAGAGACATGAGAGAGAGACAAATTTACCAAATGCCATTTGGTAAATTAGGTGACTTAAATCTGTGAGGTAATATTCAAAATAAAAGTCAGTATTTTCCATCTTTGTAACAGATTTTATTACCAATAAACACAAGTTCATCTAAGTAGCGTCAAATCAAATTGCATTTTCTGCTCTCCAGTGCATGCAGCGATGATATTATCGTTCAGGCCTGTCGCAGTTTGAGCGTGGCAAGCACAGATAGAATAATATGATGACCAACAAGCAATCACAAATCGTCCCTGGCTACAGGCACAACCTATTAGGCCGAAGCTGATCATCATTTGTATTTGCTCTGTATCATCTCATCAAGCTGGAGATTTGCGCACCTCTGGCCTCCGAGACATGCAGGAAAATTACCTGGTTTGCTTTTCTGCCACCTACGCCTCTCTTGGGAATTGTAATGGGAGGATAATTGCTGAAGCTCGTTAAGTTGTCCTTTCTACATTCTTTGTTTCGTTTAAGAAAAAAAAAAAAAAGGAACAGCATGGATCTTTGAACCCATCAGCTGACAAACAGATACCAGTTTTTCTGCCGTGTGTGTTTCATGACAGGCGCGAAGACTCGGACTGCGGCTGGTTTAACAAACGCCGTCAAGAGAGCGCCCACTGGAAAGAGCCGATTTGTAGGTAAATGTTGAGCTCTGTGTTCCCAAAGAGGTTGAAGCAATCCAGGATTAAAAGCAGATTAACAGCTTTCGCTGTAGCCGATGATCTTTTTATGATAAACTGGATTACAGACTGTTGCGTGAAATCTCCAAAGCTTAGGATATTTTCTAGAATCTAACCCGGCTGTGAACTTCTAAACTTTTACAGGGTATAAATATCTTTGCAGGGGCTGTATAATAAGTATCAGTTACAT
The DNA here is from genome assembly GCA_903066825.1 of Alfaro cultratus. Classification (NCBI taxonomy): domain Eukaryota; kingdom Metazoa; phylum Chordata; class Actinopteri; order Cyprinodontiformes; family Poeciliidae; genus Alfaro; species Alfaro cultratus. The sequence goes on along the minus strand of CAEFZX010026448.1, from coordinate 46,383 downwards.
TGTAACCCTGCTACATTAAGGCTGCAAGTGGAAAGAAAAAACTATTTTAAATGAAGGTATTAAACGATCGTATATTGTAGCAAGACGACAAGATCAGACATTAAATATAAATCAAAACTCATATTTGGATACAAGAGGACGAACAAAGGAAGTCAGTGAAGAAATTAAAATTCTATTTAGTTCCTATTTGTTTCATCTCATGAAAAACAGCTCTTATTAAAACGTTTTAAAATCAAAGGGCTGTCAAATCGCATCTCTGAGATTAATTTCTAAATACAGTCCCAGTGAGCGCTGATATGGATAAAGAGAACACCAGATTTCTGTGATAAAAAGACACTAAAACAGCAATTCTGCTCTTTAATCATATTTTGCTTTCCTTCATCGCTTCACGTGTAATAAATCCAGTAAGTGTGGTTAAAGGTCGCTGCATATGGATGGGCCGCACTACACAGCAACAACCTTTTACCCACTACATGTGGTTGAATAAACTTAAAGTCTAATTATTATGCTGTTTTCTCATTCTTCTTCAGAATGACACCTTGAGACAAAAATAATTCCCAATACAAAAAATTCTTCTTTTTTTTTACCCTCAAATCCAATTTAAAATTGAATTTTAAAAAATTGCCTAGTGTAAAAAGAAATGTATATGAGTTGTTGGAAGATTAATAAACCTCATTAGTATGATTCCAGTCCTGTTCAATACATTTTTCCAGCGAAAGAAGCGACGGGATAACTGCCAAAGCCAAAATTCATTTGACTATAAACTACTGCTCCAAAGAGAGAGAGGAATTATTCTCTCCCCTGACTCTCAGAATGCATGATCTACACCACGATTTATCAGTTTTGTTTACAAATGCTTTCATCTCGTTCTGCAAACGGCCATATTGATTAAGAATGGGGGAGGGGGCAACGGGCTCATTTCCCTGATTACGACCTAAAGAAAATACCAGAACTGCCCGGAAGCGACGATTGGCCGTCGGCCCGCATCCAACAGAGCATGAACGAGTTTTTCCCCCCCGCCGTCTTTTGCAGACTCTACGCTTTGTCTTCACCGTGTGGCTCTCTATCCATCAGTGGAGGGGGAAGTGCTACTTGCATCAGCATCAATTCCACTCTCTCTTTTGTCACTGGGCTCGGCTCTTGCATTAAAAAAAGAGAGCAGATGACATGAGGGGGGAAACAAAAGAGACAGATCCTCTTTGTTAAGTTCAAGTGGACGCTCCACTGTTCATCACATCGGCCTTATCGGTTACGACTGATGTTATAAATAATGCTGCTAAAGTGCTGGAAGAGAAGTGGCTCATCTCACTGGTTAGGCAGCGTAGTGACAGCCGAGGCTCTCGCAAAGAACACGAATACGTCTTGAATATGTCTTCAGATGACACCTCACCGACAACTGTCTTTTGTACTTCCATGCTGTTTTGACAGTGTGTCAGCTGTCATATATGTTAGACTCGCAGATGTTTTGAAAGATAAATTTGTATGTTTGCCATCTTATCTTGCCTCCTAAATTGAAATCCACTTTGTTGCCGTCTATTTCTGTCGCTACCGTTTCTCCTTTACATTTCAGAGAAAATTGACACCAAACCCCAATTCCCAGTTTAGCAAGGTCTGATCTAAAACAACTGCGTTCTTTATAGTTCACCAACTGTAACTGGTGACTTTCCTCATGCGTACAAAGCGCATCTTTCAGAGGGAATGAGCTTGCATCCTCTTTTCGCTGCAGACGACCTTTTCTTCTGAATAACTGACACAGCACGACATTGAGGATTAGACACAGAATGTGTGTGCAACTGAGCTGCGAATAAGGAGTGCAGCTGTTAATGAGGTGTTACAGTGAATGCTTATTTTCTAATTTAATGCCTCAGTGGCTCCATCAAGTTTCTACTGAGCTGGCTTGTATTAGCTTAATAAACAAACTGAACTGCCATTTAAAAATCAGATATCTGAGAGGCCGGTCGTCTCGCGAGTCTGCAAAGGGTTGCTTTTGCAGACGCCGTTCGTTTGACACTTGGTGTTAAAGTCTTGTAGTGTAGATGAGAAGGATGTCTGATTACTTTTGCCTTCTTTCACAATCGCATATTACAAATGTGAACTAAACTATTTTATGTGACAGACCAACACAGAGAAGTGCAGATGGGTGGAGTAGGAGAGAAAAAAGAGAACGTTTTTTTTTTTCCTTTTTTATCTAACAATTGAATTCAGAAATCAACTAATTATAAATTAAAGCAAAAGTTAATCTAAGGTCTGTTCAAACAAAGACCGTTTCAGGTGTATCCGCAAACGTTTTTTTGCCGTTTAGGTTTTGCATGTACAGATTCTGCACTTTTCGAGACCATAAATAATTATTTTTCAGAGTGGATACATTTCAAAATGCTGCCTTCATGTTCTTCTTTACAACGATCAAGTCTCTGTCCTGCATGTGCCTCATTCAAACAAGTAACAAAAATGGTGCCATTTGCTGTTTTTTTTTGTGTCGTTCTCTGCCAGTGTTACAGCGCCACCGATTGGCCCGGCATACCTACTGCATCGTTTTCTGTGGTGCTGCTTCCCCTCGTTGTAGTCTGTTGTAACTCTAAAAGAGCTGTAGGGCTCGAGGGCTCAGACTAGTGAATCTTTTGACAAAGCTACCACTCCACAAATCTGATCATACTGGAAGAATAACAAGAAGGAAGTTATTGTTTAAAAGAAGGCAGCAGAAGTCAGATTTACTACAAGCCATGTAGGGGAGGCAGCAAACATTCAGAAGATGATGATCCAGTCAATGACAACAAGGAGAGTAGGACAACAACACTGATGTAGCTACAATGGTTTGGTTTAGTTTAATGTGAATTCATGTGGCTCAGTCAAAGTCTGGTGGTGAATCTGTGGTAGAGCTTGAAAACTACAGTTCATTGATGCTATTGGTAAAATCAGAAAGAGGTTGAACTGTTTTTTGCAAGACACATTGGCACAAATACCAGTCTCCAGATGTGGAAAGAGATTTATGCTACACATTACAAATTTAAGAACAACAAAAACTTCAAAATCCTTTTCCTTCCACTTAATAATTATAATTTAAAGTGTTAATAGAGAAGAGCACCATTACACTGTAGGAGGCCTGAAAGAGTTTGCGTGTTGAAAATTAGAGAGTCCATCACACACTCTAGTCATGTTGTATCGTCATACTTAAGTCTCAGAAGCCTTGACCCTTTAGTGCAGTTCTACAGGCTAAATTGGTGTGATGTACAGTAAACGTAGCAGTATTTAACTTACCTGGCCATTCCTATTCCAAACACACACCCGCCAACAGTAGACCAGAAACCAATCCAGCCTGCGTTCACCTGCAAGCAAAGAAAAAAGAAATTGAACACTGGGTAAGAAGAAAAGGTAAGAGAGGGAGGACAGAGCAAGACAGAGAGCAAGCACTAAGTGTTTGAAGCCTACTGAGACCTTTCAGTCACCATGTCAGCTAAATTGCCTAGTCTGACAGTATGGCGTGTGTGTGTGTGTGTATAAAGGATTGTTGTCCCGCTTCTATTTAGAGGAATGGAAGCCAACGCTGGAACATTTGCTCAAAGTCAGGAGACAGGATGTTATAGCCAGGGGACTGTCAGAGAATCAATGGCAGGTAAAATGCTGCATGTGCTGCAAACCTACACACAAACACACAACCAATCAGGGCGAGGCACCCAGATTAAAACAAGCAAGTGCCAGCGGCACTGTTTAGCCTCCCCGGGGCAATAACTCACTTTTCACCAATTCCGACCAGATGGAGGATGACACAGCGAGGGAACCGAGTCAAAACAAGGATCCGCCGCTTTTTGCTTAATCATCCTCTGCGCCCACGTGTCACCGAAGGCAATAATAAATAAAAGTGGACTGCCAAAGTTATTGAACATAAAATGTGTTTTGGCGTAGTGAGTGATGAACGGCTGAATGCTACTATGCTTGATGTAAACGACTTCCTGTGGAGTGTCCTTTGGAGGACCGGGTTTCTCAAAACGTAACTGCATCTTCCAACACAGACGTGTAGCAAAGATCCAAAAAGAAACTTTTTAAATAGGAGAATTACAACCAAACATTTGGGTTCAATGATTACCCAATATTTGTCAATGCAAGCTTGTGATGCACAATAGCAAGATTTATTTATTTATTTTTTAAATTTGCCCCTATTGAGGAAGCGAAACATAAATAGGCTCCAATTCCTACATCTGAATTATCATGAACCATGAGCGGATGTAGAGTTAATTAACAGCGGTATTCTTAGTGCCTTGGAAACCTTAGAAAGGGCAGATTTGACGCCTAATCATCTCTGCTATATTTAAAGTGTGTTAATAAGCTCCAGATGACTGCCGCTATAAAAAGGTAAATCCAAGGCTCCAAGGCTTTACAACGGTTTTCATGTTTGTTGTCTTTAATTTGCTCTCTCAATAATCCATTCAAACCAAAAGTCAAAACAAATATTACTATCATCTCTATTTCGACGATACATTCGTTCTCCTAATGGCTTCATGTAATCTTGAAAAGCCACACGTCGGATTTAGCAGTTGAACTCGGAAGAAAAGGCAGCTTCTGCACTCTGGTCAAATTGGACCTTGGAAAGTGGTTTGGAGATCGATTCCGAGGGGAAACAAAACGAGGTAATTAAACTAAAAGAAGCTTAGAAACATTGGATCAGCGTTCTGGGTGCTTGAATTAAAAATGCATATCCATTAAAGCGGTGAAAGCAGATGACTGATGAGCAAAGTGGAGCACCTGTTTCCTGAAAAGTAGTCGTAATGGTGACGGGAAGTTCGGCGCTCAATGGGCCTGTCGACAGGTTTCACAGATTTCACCATACACAGATCCCGCATACTTTCCAATGCTTTAAAAAACCCAAAAACCTTCAGTATACTAATCCCTTAGTACGCAAGCAAGCATTGTCACTTCACACATGATTTTGTGCTTTTACACGCACAGACAAAAGAACCGGTTTGAAAGTGAAAATTGTGGCTACCCTTATGAAAGCCCATTTAAGTACCCCCTTAACAGTCTTATAAATACACCTTGCATATCTACGTCCTATGATGATACACACCTGTAGGCATGGTATACAGTAGACCCCAACCTATTCATGGATCTTTTTTTGTGCAATGTAACTCCAAATTATGTGGAAAATTTGCCCATTGAGGGATTTTTCCATGGAAGATGTCGAAAATATTCAAAAGAAAATGCATCTAGGGAATCGCAAAGCTGCTTGAAAGGCTATTGGCTGGCGTTTTCAAAGCAGCCAATCACGAAGCGCCAATCGTTGTCCTTTGTGCCGACCGAGAAGTGATGCCTGGTGCACACAACAAGATTTGAAAATTGTCTGGTGATTTTCAAAACCTGAGAGACCTCACATATGACCGTATAAATATCATCAATAAAACAGGTTTAGTCCTACGGCAAGTACGACAAAGACAACAAACAGATTTCACTCACAAACATTCAAATGAAAATGGCCGACGAAGAAGAAGCAATGGGGATAACCCGTGGACTGTTTTTTATCAAGTCTCACCATATGAACCAGGCTTTAGCTTCTGTGGTAGTGTCTACTGTGAGTATTGACACAATGAGGTATATTTGGTGTTTGAGCTATTAAAACAGGCTGTTATAAGGGAGCCTCAAGTATTTGTTGTGGCCCCTAAAGCCCATGAATATCAGGTGTTCACTGTATGTTCATTACCTGCAAAACCTGGCTAAAATGATTTGATTTGGCAAGGTGAGGCATCGCCAGTGTAGCCGCAGGGAATAAGCTGATGGATGAAGTAAAAAAGAAGCAATTCTTTAATTAATGGCTACATGATTTGTGAAAAACAACGCTTGTTGAGAGACTAGTATACTCTCCAAACACCTTAGCTCCTTCTGAAAATCTTGCTCATGTTCATGTAAGACAGCAGGTACTTCTGAGACTAAAACAACAACAAAAAAAAACATGTTATTAATTTTCTGGGTTCTCACATCCCTCTTGGTGTTTTGGCCAGTGACTTTTTTTTTTTTTTTTTTTTTTTTTTTGCCTCTGCTCCTGTGCTTATCGCTTGCAGAAGGAATTTATGCAACTTGTTAAACTGTTTGGGTGCATTTCCAGATCATTTAGTGGGATCTTACATCTCAAGATGACAGCAGGGAGACCAGAGCTACTTTGTCACCATTTCTCTCCACCCTTGAAGTCAATACTTATGTTTTACATCTACTGGAGATTTTGGACAAAATGATCCAGCCTGTTTTATTTATTTATTTTTAGATACAATCAAAACATACGCATGGAAAAACATCCAGCAGCAGTAACCCCCGTGTTATCTGGTGTTAAATTATGAAAAAGACTGATTAAATAACTAATGGACATTCTTCAAGGAAAGCTGCCAAATCAAATGCAGGTGGAGTATAAAATATTACTGACATAACGTGGATTTCAACACTAGTGAAGGGCAGAGGAGAGCAGAGCATCAGGTATCACAGCAGCTGTGCCATTGGCTCAAATGGCCAAAGAGAAAAAGTCCCACACCTGATTGTGTGGAGTGTGTGCTGGATTCATGGACCGGTATGAGAGCAAAAAGACAACAGTTTAACCCCATAATGGCATTTACACACGAGAAATGTGTGACACAGTCTAAATATTTTTATTTCAAACTGAAAGCAATAATTATTCCTTTATTCTTATAATTATACTAATGCTTTCTGTGACACTGATTTTTCTGTGGGTACAAGCAAGGAAAAGCCATCTATGTTAGAAGTGCAGCATAAATAAATTTAACTTAAAAATACGAAGGGTGACAGACACGATGCCTTTACTGTTTCACAGGATGCCTATGTGATATGCTTTTATCTGCATAGTTTAAGGATCTGAACAACACCTCTAACACCTTTCACCGACAGACAGACAGGATGAGATGAAATGTAGTTGGAGTATGCAAGCCCACATTGGGCTTCGCACAAGATGTCTAAATATGATCTTTTATTCATTCAGACACCCCCAAACTGTCACTAAACAAACATTTTTCCCCTGACTGCCATACCTCTTCTTCACTTTAGCAACCTCCACCCTTCTGCTCTCTCGTTTCCCCTTAATAAAATACATGAACAATTTCAAGTTCACTCAAAACACTAACGTTAACGAGGACTGATGAAAAGATTGTGATAAATTCGAGGGGAAATTAAATCTAGGAACGATCTTGTCTCCTTCTTTGCGGCTTCCCGAGAGAGGCACAAAGCAGAGGTGTGACAAGAAATGTCCCATCTTCTGTTCTCCTGTGTAATTTCCCCCAGAAGCAGCACCTGTCTGATGAGAACCTCAAAATGATGCTTGTTTTGACATGGGTTGAAGGTAGGGAGGTACAAATCATGCAGAGTGTTTTTCTCCGAGCTGCACAACAACCCGTCCCTAACTCAACATGTCCAAAACTCTGGCAACGTCAGGAAAGCAAAGATGACAATCTGACAGGTATGAGAAATGTGAACAAATAACACAGCAGGAATAAAATTAAGACAAGGACACAATGTGGAGCTGCGGAAAAGTAGGGCTAACATACAAAAAATACTTCCCTGCTATTTTTTTTAAAAATAATTGACATTTTAAAAACATGCCAAATGGTGCGCTTTGGCTCACAAATCAAAAGGACACATTGTTTAAATTCAACATGTTTTTTGTGCTCAAACGTAGAAGAACCATGTCATAATTTGGATCTTACCTGGCTGACTTTGGCTGGAGTAAGAACCATGTCCAGGACTCCAGACCAGCCGCCGATCACTCCTGTAGGGACCGCGTAGGCCAACGCAATCATCAGGAAACGGAAGTTACTAAAGGCGAGAAAGAAAACGAGTCAAGCCTGAACACGAAGAGCTCACAATCCCTTGAAATTCACATTTTTATTACCGATTTAATTTTCAGTGTCTAACAGTATTTAACCATCCAGTGTAAGCAAAAAAAAAAAAGAAAACCAAACAAACAAAAACTGTCTCTCCAAAGAGTCAATGAGCTGGAGTTCTAGTTCATGTCCCATAAAAGTATTGGTTAAAAAATATAACAATTGAAAGTTTTACATTATTAAATGCTTGTCTATTAAGGAACATGAATGGAAGTGATTTAATAAAACTGATCAACAATAGCAGGCTATATGTATGTAATGGTTAACTGTACCAACATATACCAACATTTTTATTAAGTACTCGGTTTAAAAAAAAATAAATAAAAATTTTCTGTCAAACCTTTACTGTTGTTTCAACGTATTTCAATTAAAAATCCAGACACACAGTTGAAGGAACTGGAAAACTACAACTATATCGAGCTCAGAGTAACACAGGATGGTCCCTCCCCCACCTATTACTTCCCAACTTCCAAATAGCATACTAATTAGTTTCCCCTAACTTTTAAGAAAGGAAAACATGTCTCACAGCTAAAAACACTAACTAATGATTTCAACACTAAAGAAGTTCTAGCCATTATTCTTATGAAGGTAATGCTGTTGTAAAATTACAGCTAGCAATCAAACAGCCTGTCTAGCTAATGTAGGAGCAGGAGAAAACATAACATTTGCCACAACACACACCTTTAAACACCTACTTAATTTTACTTAAATACAATTCTTTATTCAATATTTTATATGTGTATGCTTTAAATTCAAATATATCCATGCTACATATAAGATCACTGTAATTGTAATATATGGAGGAGTAAATTTTGTTTTTCATAGTTTATAGATAAACACAATTAGATCATCCCACAATCACCTATATTCAAATATTTTGCCAAAGCTACCTTAAATCGTTGGTATTTTTACTAAATGTTTTCATACCGTAAGAACTTCACCTTGACTTATGTATAGCTGACATTATTGAAACAAATCAAATGATCATCTCTAAAAAAAGAGAGGAAAATTGTTCAAATGGAAGTGCCGATGGATCTTTTACCCTTTAATTTAGTTTATAAATTAGTCATGATCAACAACATTTTGCTATTTTTATCAAATTGTCATTATTTTTTATCAAAAAATAAATTTTCACTTTGACATTTTGTTGATTGTAATTTGACCATGATGGTAAATTATAAAGACCTTCTAGAGAAACAAATTGGACTGATATGGTTTGGCTTATTCCTATCTCATTAAAATAAATAAAACTACCCAACAGCCACATTTCCCAGCTGATGATGATAGACTACTACTACCGTGCTGCAGTATTTAACACAAACTCTGTGCTGTTTGCCATCAGCGAAAAACAAAACCAACTCCCTAATAGCTTAAGCGTGCCCACTTCACTTTCCTCTTTCGGATCGTGTGGCACCTCTCCACTCATATGACACCTGAATACAATCACTGGGAACACAAAAATCTAATCACCTTTACCCAGTGAGGTGGCAAACTAATTTAAAAATCAGAGCCACCTACTCGGCCCAAACAATGCGATTAGAGACACTAAGCGGTTGACAAATGAGGCAGGGCCGGCAGAGCAGGCGGCAGACTCGAAGAGTTTTTCTTTTTTAGCTTTCTTTTTTTTTTTCATATACTAACTCGAGAATTTATTGAACCATACTTTGCAGAAGGAAGACTCTGTGGCTTAAACGTTGAACAAAGCGAGCTTTTTGGGAAAATGTGCGCACTCTTTTCTTACAATGGTGGACCTCGCATGTTGTTTCACTTCAAAATAGTGAGCAGAAAACTCCTGCTCTCTCCCTGCTGGAGCTTGCAAGCTCGGTCCGGAGCAACACGAGGCTCCTTGGCCTTGGTGTCAGCGTGGCGGGACAATCATAAAAGCCCTCTGATGGAGCACTCTGTGGGTCTTTTTTTTTTTTTCTCTTCCTGAGAACCCTTTTCATTAACCTTGCCACAACAGAAGAAAATCAATACCCAAGCACCTTTATCTTTATACATGACCTTATATAGACATCCAAAGGAAAGCTAAAACATGCTAGGTATGCTTTAACTTTCCAGTTTTTGGCAGTGATGAAATGCCTCTGCAGGAGTCTCCAAGGAGGTCTCAAAAAGAGGGTGTCATCAGCTAAGTGCCATTTGTCCTTGGCCCAGCAGGCTGGAGACGAATGCATCAAGATGACAACTTTCAAAGCTAAAGTGTGTCTGACCGGAAAGGAGGGGTGATCAATACTCATGCTTTTCGGTCTGAGGAGTTTGATCTCCCAAAGGCAAAAATGGGGAAAAAAAAAACATATATACACAATGCGAAGACACAGCCAGGGTTTTAATTAGGAGGCTGCTGTGGAAGCAGATGTGAGCAACTGGAAGCTCGCATCAAGCTGAAGATCATTAGCGTGTGCTTAGATCTTGACAGGGTAAATGGATGAGCAGATACATCAGTGGGAAGGTGTCAGGAATACTAAGTGATCTGCTGTGCAGCACCTGCCTTCAAAGTTACTATGTGTAGTCCTACATTTTTCATTTCAAAATTCAAACTCGGTAATTCCAGCTGCCGGATAGCTCTCCTGCCACGGCTGACCAAGACAAAAATATTCATCGTAAATTAATGGTCATTTACGTCTAACTTTTTGACCGGCTTAAAATAGACTTAAAATGTGAACGTGTACAAATGCAGGATCAACCAAACCTACCAAGAGGAGTTTGACATAGACCTCAAACCAGCAGAAGTTGTGCTCTCTAAAGTGTTAATGTTATGGAAAAGTGGCAAAAGGAAATAAATTAATGAAAGAAAACAATATAAAATTCCACTGGGAATTTTCTCAAGGCATGCAACAAATGAAGCTGGATCAAAAATATTCCTCTTAACGCATGTACAAAACAAATAAGATGTTTAATCTCACCAAGTTTCTATCCTGGTTAAATAAAGGTTAAATGAAAAAATGAATCCAATCTCAGTGAGCTTTCGCTATTTTGCAAAGACGAATGGGCAAGAATTCCCCCACATGTACCAAACTACTAGAGACATACCTTCATAAAATGCCTCAATCCAATCTGACTGAGCTTCAGCTACACAAGAACAGCCAAAGCTTTCATTTGCTTGTTGTGTCACAATCTAAAGGTTTAGATTTAGTGAAAATGTGGCGAAATACAAATGAATGACCAACTTTTAGAGTCAATTTTAACAACAGAAACATCTTGGATATTCCTTTAACTACTGGTTTTTTTTGTATTATTACAAAATGTCCAATTTAGACTGCATTGGAGTTTGTCGTTGTATTGAAGCAAAACATGAAACATTTAAAAGGTAGAAATCATGGGTGTGCTAATCCATTTGCTGACTGACAATTCCAGTTGCAAAAAAATAAAAAATAAAAAATTGTTAGCAGCTAAAATCAGAATGGCAGGCCACCCATCATGACTGCAGCAGAACCTCGAGTTTCCATTTGTAACCTCATGTAAATGTGTACACCTCTGTCCAGAACCAACCCCCTGGGTTTCTATCTGCTTGGTCTCAGTCATCTATCAACAGGAACTCCTATAGTGGGGGGCGCTGAGCCTCTCTGAGCTGGTCACAAGCCTCTGAAAATCCAAGCGCCACAGTGGAGTGATTTCTTACTCAAGGATAACAAATGCAGCCAAGAAAGTTAAGCCAACTCCCTGACTGCCGTCGCCCGGCTTGTCTTCTTCCCTCTGCAGCCTTTATTCCCCGGCCACTGCTGCGGGCGTCATTCCTTAACAAGCCCAGCACTGATTCTCAGGCGCTGCTGCTTCCTGGTGGCCTGGGGGATAAACTTGCCCTTGATGGAAAGTGTGATGGTGTGAAGAGACGGGAGAGGGGTGAGGGTAGGAAGGGGGGGTGCACAGGATTATAATGAAGTGTGATTCAATTTTACCTCCTCTTTGAGTCTCTTGTGGGTGGAAATAGATAAACAACAAATAGATGCCACTGACTTCCAGGGCCTTGTCTTAATAGACCATCTCTGTCTGAACATTAGATGCGTCTCTTGGGAATAATGCTTATATAAAACAGCAACTATTTTATCATCTGTTAAGAATCTAGAGGGAGGGCAGGGGAGTTTCTTTGATACCAACTTTGATTTGGTAACAATGGCCGCCATCCATTGCTGGATTGGCTCATTTTAGGAGCCTCTAGCATTTGCAAATAAGAAGCCAGACTCTGTGGACAAAACTTTGAAGCTTCTGCAAAAACATCCCCTCTGCCCCCAACACCCACCGAGCCCTGACTGAAATGAGGCCATGAAACAATGCAGCACTGGGAAAGCAGTTTCTGTGGAAATGGATCTCAACAATCACAGACACAGGTTAGGAGAGCGAAATGTTGCAGACGAGGTGTGGGTAGGTCTGTGTTTGCATGAGGACTTTTACCTGAGGAGTCTGCAGATGCTGCTCCTGTAGCTGAGCCTCTGGCTAGCCGCGGCCACACTGGGGGGCATGGGCGGCCGCGACGGGAAGTAGAGCAGGACGGCTACAAAAAACACCCCGATCGCCGCCAACTCTGCCACAGCACAGAGACGCTGAAAGTTAGTTTCACGGATACAGTAAGACACTCAACAATGTGACTTTATTTTTTTTTTTAAAAACAAAAAGGTCAACATGACATTTCTGAAGAGTCCTCTGAAGACTCTTCACTGAGATAAAATTATAGACTAGAAGGCATGACAGTAAAATGAATGTGTCTGACAATATCATCTGGTTGACACTACAACCCACTTCTCTTGGGGACGTAATCTGGTTTTCCCTTTTGGGATTAAGAATGACGGAAAAACTGCACTGCCATGTTGTTTTTCTGTCACTGCAACATGGAGGAAAGGGTGAAATGTAAGTTGTTTTGTTTTTTGACAGTGCCAAGGAAAAGTAGTCCCGCACTTTGAAGTTTTTGTCATTCAAACATCGACTTACTTTATTGGGCTTTTATGTGATAGCTAGGGTTGTACCGATCTGATATTGACATCGGAAAATGGTCCAATATCAGCCCCCCCCCAAAACAGTATTGGATTATATTGGCCTGTATCTAAAACCACTGATATAGGCATTCTGCTCCAGAATTTAGTCCGCCCCCGCATTTCTGTTCAGTAGTGCCTGTATCCCACATGCAGACCAATTGGTTAATAATGATTGATCAGTTTTCCTCATACATATTGTTGTTGACTATTGTTTTCTGTTTGAGTAATGTCAATTTATCAAGGCTTTTCTGACATGCCATGCTACAAAATACGTAACAAAAGTAAAGTAAACATAGTTAGTGCTGATATTGAATCGGTTCAATATCAGCCAATATTCAAAGGTGCAATATCGGTATCGTATCAGGCACCTGTGGTGACAGCCCAACACAAAGTAATACAAAACTGTAACCACGAAAAAAAAAAAAAACATGGATACATTACTTAATTGTTTTTAAAATGAACAAAAACTTCGGCTTCTCATTTAAGTATCCGGGTCAACTTTTTGCCGAATTTCCTACCTAACAAGTCCTTTTCCCACAAGTTCAAGTGACGTCTTTTAAAGACCAGCTTTTAAACTTTTAAGACCAGGCTTGAAACTTTCCATTTTGATAAGCCTTACAGCTAAAGCAGCCAAGGTTATCCTGAGTTGTCTCTGGAGTTTTGTTGCTATAGGCTTAGGCCGCTGGAGGAAAAACTTATCCTTGCTCTGCTACATTGTTCACCTTCTCTCTAATTAGCATTTTTTGCTGTTCTTCCAACTTCAACTTTATACTTACTGCTTAAAACTTTCCTTAGACAGAAAACATGAGCATTTTGAATAATAGAATGATCTTGACTGCATTGTTCGACAACTGAGACCAACTTTTATTCTGATAAGTTATAAGTGAATTGAAGTGCAACATTAAAAGTAACAGAATAAGATGCAAGTTTCGTTTGTCTCAAAATGACCTGAAGCCATTTAACATGGGGAGACTTCAGACTTATCATTACTCTACATCAAACATAAACAGATTGCTATGAATCATTAAGTCTGTGATGTTATAGTTACTTTGAAAAAGTAACTTAGGTTACCGATTACTTGATTTGGAAAGTAACTAGGTTACATTAAAATTAACTTTTTTAGTTACTTACTAACAACAACTCTCTGCCACCTGTGAAAATTACATTGATCTTTGCCAAAACTTAATTGCAAGATATTTTACAATGGTAACATCAACAATGTATCTCCATATATTAAAGTTGAACTGAAGGGGAGATTGTTTAATGGTTACTACAGTACAAAAAAAAACTTGCGGAATTTGTGTTTGTTTTTGTGTGTTTCAGTATTGTCTGGAAAACTATAGATAGGATTTTAGATTTACCTTGGAAATGGGCTCACATTTGCCTGCTTTGTCCTCTAGTCTGAAACTGCAGCTCGACTTTGACACTGAAACTTGAGTGATCATCTCTTGTTCAAGATGACGTGCAGCGGTCAGTTTTTTTTTGGTTGGCCAAACGTCTAATACTGGTCTCATCTTGTCAATTAGCCTTCAGCCAGATGTTTGTTTTGCTCCCTATGTAGCTAGAGACAAATTACAAAAGGGACTTCTTGTAGTTTCTTTTCACTCTACTGTAGGAGTGAACTACGAATATTGCCCTGTTGGACCTCAAGTAGGAAATCTTTCTTTCTTTTTCATGACCTTCAAGAACTTCCAATTGATAAATTATGTCTGCTGTGTCCTTCAAAAATTAATAACACTACCTTAGATTAAACAAAGCCGCTGCTTCAGTCTATTACAGCACACTTGTTTCTCTTTTCATCATGCCTTTAATTTTCTGAATCAGTTAAGCATAACAGTCCCAGCAAGCTATTTTTCAGAGGCACAGTTATGAGGATTATAGCTGGAGCTCTTGGCGTTTGTGTAAGACTCTTGAACCCCTGTTGCCTGATTGTATTTCTGTCCCCTGACGGCGCAGACACAATGTCGAAATAATGTGCCATCGATCGCGCGTGCCTTCGTGAGTTTCTTGCTCTCCACCCGTACCTGCATACATAACCAGCTGGATTCTGTTCCGGATGAAGGCGGTGGATGGCGGTGCGGCAGTCGCGGTGCCCGTCTGGGAGTTGTTGGGAGCTGGAACGATGAGAGGTCCCACTATGAACGACGCGGCACTTCCCAGGTAGGAGAACAGAGAGGCCACGGCTGTTGCCGTTGCTCTCTGGTCGGGGGCGAACCATGTGGTGGAGAGGTACGGCCCGGCGCTCATTATGGTTGGTCCGGCCAAACCATTTAGAAACTGGCCTCCATGTATTAACCTGTAACAGAAAAGGTAAAATGTGGTAATTTCAAACACGTGAAAACAAAAAGAGATGGAGAAAAATCATGCATTTCTGCTAAAAGATAGAGGAAAACTGTTTACTCGCTCCCTTAAAAAATGAATCCCCATTGGCTGTCCCATTACTTGGCACACCTGGTAAATATGTATGAAAGATAGGACCACGCCATATCAATTTTTGATCAATTGCTTTTGATGAATATTCCAATGATGATATGAATTATGTTTACATAAAACTCTTCTGACAACCTTCTTTCATCAAAATGTCCACACTTTTTAGCTTTAGCAGCAGAGGCACCAAAAACATACAACCAGTCAGTGAAAGTGGTGAAAGTCTGTCCAACAGGTCAAATATATTATCGACAAGCAGAGTTTATAGGCACAGCCAGACATTGCATCCAAACAGTTCTATGTGATTGCCGTATTGCACACATGCAGTCATTTTCCAAAAAATCCAACTATTTGTTTGAAAAGATTTATTTAAAAGTAGAAATCCTACAGTAAGAAACAACAGTTTTGTTTGTTTTTTTTTAACAAAAGCACATTTGCATCACCCTTAAAACTGTCTTCTGTCACCAGAACATCACCTTTAGTCTTCGCCACAACAGTTTGTAACGTTTGAGCAGTAAATAAGATCTCTCACCAATCCTCTTTGCACCACCCCTCTGGATTGGCCATGGTTTCTAGCCGGCTCCCTTTTCTTCAGCTTTGTTAAATTTGAAATGTCTTGGTATTAAAAAGAACTTATGATGCCATACATAGTCTCATTCTATCGAGGAGAGCCATTGGGAAAGACTCACAAAACCGTTTTTGAATTTTGAGGCGAGATATATTCTTTAAAGTTTAAGCTTTTGGTCATACAACAACAAGATCCGTACAATAAGTTTGTCCTCAATAATTGTCTTCAAATAACATGTAGTGAGTTACAGTGCAGACTTTAGACATAGTGATGACTGGTGACTATAGTTAGTGTAAACTCACAGTTGTGAAAGATACATCTATATCTACTTTATGAGGAAGCACAGAGACAGCTCATCTTTTTAAGACAGAAGAGTCACAAAATACCAATTATACATTTCTAGAAACATTGAAGAATCCGAAAGAAAAGTTAAGCATAAATTGAAACAATCTTTAGCTACTTTTATTTCAAAGGAAATGGCAGGAGTAGTAATAATTTTGCCTCCAGCTATTCTGCTAAAGTATTTCTTTTTCTTTAGTATTTATAGGATTTCCCCCCCACCAAGACATGCTAAGTGTGAAATTAGGTAACAGTAGTAAAAGACTAATTTCTTTTTGTACTTGTTACACGTCTTCACCTGAGTCGGCAACAAATTTGTCAATGTCCGTATCACTAATAAATAACCAAGTTAAAGACGGCTGCACCATAAGGCGTTCCATCAGTGTACTCATGAAATATAAAATGAAGACATGCAGTAAATTATTTGTTTATGAGCGTCTGACAGAAAAATGGCAAGCGAAGGAATGAAAAAAAGCAAGATGTAATTATCTCCAGGGATTAGTTTAGCAACTCGAGTCCAACTTTCAGTCGCACTTTCGCACCTTGAGACCCAACTGTGCGAGACGGATGCATTGTGAGATATCGCCCCCACCCGATGCCACCCTCAGCCCCCTCCGGACCTGTCTGACTCAGACAGCCAGCCGCTGGAGACAGCTCACGGCTGATTGATTGTCTCTAAGCTCAGTAAAGACACCGTTCATTCACAGCAGTCTGAGGTGGCTCAGCGGGGACTGAGGCAGGAGAGGAGGGGAGAGAAAATGATGGCAAACAAAGAGGGCGAGGAGAGAAGATCTCATGCTTATGTGGAGATTTTTGAGACTCAAAAATATGCAGCAAGTTTTCCATCAGAATGGAAATTTGACGATCAAGAGTACAACAAACTTTATTAAACTGATTCCTTTGGCAATAAGTCTATATATCATGGATTTATACATTCTGCTCTGGGCAACCACTGAGCGAAAAGAAATAGTCTCATTCAATTTCTATAAATCTCACAACTATAAAAGAGAGTTTTTACTACCAATGTTGCCCCCACAATAAGTCATATTGCTCCAGTCCCAATACTCGAATTTCCACTCGCGTTTCACCCTTGTGTCCTTCAAATCCAGATTTGTGTTGAAGGGTTTGAGTGCGTAGTGGGTCCCAGTTTTCCACAGCCGTCTATCGGGTCCTACTTCTGCACTTCTGCTAAGCCCACATCCAGGAGGACTTTGGTGAAGTATATTACCCACAATTCATCACTGCACGTGACGTTTTGAATTAAAAGGTGGAAATTTGGCAATGTTCACTACAAGAAAAAAAAAATCAGTTTTCAAATGTGAAGTATTGAAATGTTGTTTCACTCTATTGTACCTTTGTGACAACCATGCAATTCTGATTTGCATTTAGCAAGTCACAACAAAACTCAGTTGAACATTTGATTTTGGAAAGCAAAAATACCTATGTTGTACCTTTAAAATCAATATCTTGTTGTAGTTGTTGTTTTCAGAGATACAAATGCCTAAATAGCTACCGGTCCGCCATTTTGGATGTCAAAGAGGCGTATTGTCCCAATTCTCACATTTTTGCAGGCTTGTATCCTGCACATTCAATCCCTTATATTCACTTTGGCTGAGCCCACACTTCATAGAGGGGCGGAGGGTGTAGTGCGAGTATTGGGGTTGGGCCATAACATAGATGGCAGCAACATTTAACTGTGACACCTGACAAAATCGTCTGCAAAATGTACTTTGTTTCACATGCAATTATTTGAGCTCTTTCTTCCATTGCTGTCCACAGCTTCTAGGCTCCACAGATGAATGTGTCACAGCAGACCATAAAGAGCTGTGGTCAGAGGCAGACTGTTAGGAGAGAAACTTATTCACCTTTATCTTCATCCCACGTCTTAGGCCCCCTGACATCCCAACCTACACACCAGAACCTCCTCGATTACTCTGTGGCCCTTACTTTTTCCACTCGTCCCACTCTTGGTCTTTACAACTCCTCTTTAAAACTTTCAAACATCACCAGCATCTTAACTGGCACACTTTTTTAACTTTAACATTTACCACAGAACGACATATTTTTTGTCTATGTAAATGTATAATTTTGACACTTTTGGTGGGTCTGATGTGGTCTTTAAAGTCACATCTTAACAAAGCCACAAATTCCAAACCATAACTGAGTTTCAATAAAAAAACAAACTCTCAAAACTATAAATACACCTTACTAACAAAGTGGCAATATTACATACAGGTGTTTGAGGATGCAAAGTCTAAAGTTAGTAACTATCCAGCATCTAATTATTAAGGAGCATATAGCCTAGCTCATCTAATTTGATCACCAGTTAAGTCAGACAGATGTTATTGGAGAGGTCAGAAAATCCCCAAAATATGGTCTACTACCATCAAACTTCCTTCAAGTGCTATCTGCAGGTGATGAAAAAACACTATAATAATGCTGCTTACTACCATCATACATTAAGCCTGTACTCGGTCTACACCGACGAAGGTTTACTCTCTTTGGTTTCGCTGAATGCTAGGATGGCATTCCAATCTTATTTTCTGCTTATTTAACTTTTCATGACTACTTTGTAAAGAGCATTAGACCTTCATCACCAGACATTCAAGCTTTTTTAAAATATGGAGAAAAAATAAATTCAGATGTTTCAGCAAAAGTAGCATACTGAGGCCGAACACAGTAACACACAAAATTTAAAATATTTACAATTCACAGTTTACAGGCTTTATGTGTGACGTTTAATTGGTATTAGAACAATTAGGAGGAATGTGAAGTTGAGGCTTTTACTAGCTGATGATAATTCTGCTTTTCTTTAAAGTCTGAAAGTTTGTTGCCTAAAAAAAGACAGGACTTTTCAGTTTCGATGCATTTACTGAACGTGGAAAAAACAAATATCTTTATTAAAAACATTGACTTCTTTTAATAGCTGATTGATTGGTTCATCATTAATAATAAAGTTATTGCATTCACAAAACACTTTTGATAAAGTTGGGAACATTTGCTGCAGAAATCTAGTAAAGACACTAACGGGCAAAAACTAAGTCAGGAAATCTATTAAAAATTTACATTGTCATTTCTTTATATTTAAGTGATAACCTTCTATTTATGAAACGAGATGCAGTTTGAAAAAAGAAAAACGGTAGGGGACATTAAGTTCATGGAGGACATACTTTGCCCTCTGTGTCTGTAACTTTCCTGGCTGTGTTACTTAACGCTCTCAGTGTGTAAAAGCTAAAAGTCCAAGGTCCCCACCTGACTCACTTTGTCCCACTCAAGACTGCTGAGTGGCTGCTTTGAAACGCTTCAAACAAAGCTGTTTCAGGACTCTGAACCAACGACCAGCTGCCTTGCACTGTTTTGTTGTTGTAAACTCAACAGGCAAAGCAGACTTGGCTTTTCGTGAGGGGGCAACAAACACATAGAAAATGTGGAAAGGCCAGTCGAGTCAGAGCTCACACAGCCTCACAAACATAAGGTAACATAACATAAGAAGGACGACAGAACCAATTGACTCTTTATAACCAGAACCTGAATTCACTTCTCTATCATCCTTGGTTGCAATGATTTAACCCTTTCGAGGTTTTTCAGTGCTGGAAAGTGCATCACCTTTTTCTTTCTATTGCGATTCAGACATAAACCTCTCTGATTTATGCTGCTACTGATTATAAACCTGATGGAATGGTTTATCTTTACCTCCAAGCCTTTGAAATAAAGAAAGAAAGATACCCCAAGTAAAATAAAGTAACATTTCTTCATATCAATGTGATGTACTTTCTGTTTTGATAAATCTTATGGTTAGATTGGTTTGGATCTAATCCAAAATCTTATCCTGGTACAAGCTTGGTAAGCTTGTACCAGGATAACTACTTTTTCTCAGTCTGGGAATTTTTCCAGTTAAATTTTGATTTATTTTTGTGTTATTGTATCAAACCTGTGTGACATGAATAAAAAAGTTATTTGTAATGAAGCTATAGACAGTGATTAACTTTGTGCACTTTTGGTTTTTTTTTTATTCCCATAGAAAGTAGGCTTAAGTGCTTATGTGTTCATAAGACAATCTAATAAATTGGACCAGTTATGTCCAGTTCATGAATATGAAAGTACACACCTGCATCACATCTGTCTGAGAAATAGTCTTCATCTGAATCTGTTTGCATCTGAAAGCCTCATCTTGTGGGGTTCCTCAAGCTTTAGTTCTGGCCCCTATTCTTTTCCTACACTGTGGACATCCACTGGTGACATCCAGCTCTGCTGTTTTGTTTTTTTTCTTTTTTGTCTCTCGGTTATTCCGAGTTTCATAAATTGTCTAAGTTAATTTAGTGCCTGTCGAAATTTTTTTTTAAATGGGTTTAATGGTCATTTTCTCCAGCTAAATGAAAATAAAACAGAGCCATTGATTCAGCAATATCTCAATTTTATAGGCTCCTCTGTTAAACCATGCCTCAGTAATTTGGACAAGCCAATGGCTGAACTAGATGTTTAAGTCAGAGGATTTATCTGTGACACCAACACCTGGGAATCCACTTCCTCTGTCGATTAAAAAGCAGCAGAAGTCGTCTTCTTCACACAATGATTTTGTTTGAACAGCAATTCTTTTATTTAGTGTCATTTTAGTCTCTTGTCAAAATTTGTATTATGTTTTTCTATTCTTGATCCTATAATGAAGCCTTGCATGATTTTTATTTTATTTCTGAACATTTTGCTTATACTCAGTTACGTAGTACTTGCATTTAATGGAGACTGACATTTGCTGTGAACTTGCATTACATAAATGAACTTAATTGAACATAAATGAACAAAATGTGGAAAGGCTTTTTGCATCGTACCGTATGAAAAAATTAATAAATAAAAATAAAAAATAACCCACCAATGCTAAAAAATTAGGAGTAATAATGTTTCAAATGATAGTTTGTGTCAGAATGTTTCAAAAATTATATTATAAATAATGAAGACTTTACATATTCAAACAGTAATTTAAAATAAACCAAATTTAAAAATTAAATTGAATTTATGTCCAGTGATTAAAACAACAAAAAGAAATTAATTGGTAAAAAGAGGTTGTTTTTCTTGTTTTTCTGAATAAATCTTTTAACAATATGATTACTTGCCAAACAGCTAAGCCATTTAAAAAAATCTGATTATATGCAAACTGGAGATAGAGGGAAAAATAACAAACAGTGAGGCAACTTGGGGAAAACAGAGCATTCAGGACCTCAGAGATTGTGAAATCTTTTTTAGTTTGGTTCCTTGCTGTCTATTAAATCACAGGAAGAATGTGATCACAAAAATGTCTCCGGAATGACAGCAGATGAAGAAAAATGGTGACAAACAAGACGAATTAGAGGTCAGCCGAGGATGCCGCACTGTTTGAGGGAAGGAAGAGGGGAGAAATGGAGAAGCCATTTCAAAAAGTGACGATTAATCACAGTCGATGAACCCTGTCAGGCCGAATTTGATTGAGAACGAGACACAGAAGAAACCTGCCCCACTGCGAAATCGGCCCAACTGCTTCTGGTCCACAAGAGCTTATGCACCCAATTCAGAAAAAACAAATGAACAAAAAAAAAAAAAAAAGGCCAACCCAATTCTCCTGCGGAAAAATCATGGTCCCTTGCTATATTACCCAATCATGGGTAATATAAGAGCCTCCTGCGAGAGCAGCGGAAAGAGGTCTGGCGGCCAATGAGACAGTCTGAAAGGGAAAGTGGAATCCACCTGGTTTACGCCAATCACACAGCTGTTCTGTATGTTAATGCCAGACAGATAGACAGAGCGAGACCAGAAATGGCAAGAGAATGAGCGAACGTCTGAAAACAAAGGAGACGGAAAAGGTTAAAAAGACTGACCTTTTTCATCAGAGAGTAAGAACAGATCACGGCGCGGTCTAATCAGTGACCACTGATGCAAACCCTGAATCTTGTTCGAAATTTGTCAAAAAAAAAAAAAAAAAAAAACCCTAAACATTTGGCCTGGTTATCAAAGATCTTTTTAAGCAGCTCTGCGTACACACACATACACACACACACACGAGAGAGAGAAAGGAAGTTAGACCGGTCAGCGTTCCCCGGCTTCCTTTGATTCCCAAAAACATTCCTATAAACATGAAACAAAGAGGAAAATCAAAAGGTAAATCACAAAGAGAAGGGCCTAGCCTATCAAACATGAAAAGATGTCTGGAACAAACAGATCTGCGGGGGGCAGGAGGGTTGAGGGAACGTTACCGTTTCTAAACTACAACACTGATCACAGAAACAGAAAAAGTCCCTGCTGGGATTTGACTGATCATGTAACGCCCTTGATTTAAAACTCATTCACAATTTGTAGGCCAGCCAGTTTCAGCTATTTGAATGTTTAATGTATTTTTTTCCCCTCCATCACATAATCAAAGTCATTTCAGCTCCATATGTCTGATACAAAACAAGTGGCGGCTACAAGAGACAGCACACTCCACAGAGACACAACAAAGCAGAGCCGAATCCCCTCTAACGCAGGGGAAAGACTGACACCTACTGGTGGTCCATGGAGCTACAGCATCCTTTGACTTTTCTTCTTCCCTCCGAGAATGTAGCAGGTCATCCATTAAAACATGGCTTCACAAGCTCTGACCTATTACATTTATTATGCAAATGAATCTGAACCTTGTCACACTAACATTTGTGGTGTGATTAATGTTATCTCGGCTTTCTTGTTTTTCCCCTTTGAAGGAAAACTCCAAAAGAGCTGAAGGTCACGGCTGCGCAGGGCAACTCCTGCCAAAGGAAACAGCAGGCGGCTGTGACTGCGCGCTATTTAGCTTCGGCTCGTCAGATGCCAACGGATGATGTATGGTGTTGTGTAGCTGGACTCAGATAAGGTGAGATGTAGGCACGCTGCGCTGAATAAGAAGGAAAAAATAAAAAGTTTTAGCTTGTGCTGAAATTTTGTGAAATTCCAGTTCTGAGTGCATTCGAAAGGAGAACGGGCTGGCTGAGCGCGGTCTCTATACAACTCATTTCCTCTTTATAAGTCATCCACTTCAGTTTCGGAGTTAAAAAAAAAAATCTGTGAGCAGAAAAATGTTGAGCTGCTCCACTCCAATCTCTGTGAGAAAAGTAGAGTGTTGTTACATTTTTTTGAGTTTTCTGAGGGGAGGTTTATGGTCCAGGTGCAGTAATGAAAATACCTTTGGCCTGTTCATTTTCAATTTAATTAAAAATACTTCAGGTAAATGTTTTTGTAACTCATTATTGAAGATTCTTAAAGGAGTTGTTGTAGAAGGTGGTGGCTGTGAGCACCTGTAGCAGTCTGTAGCACAGGGAATCTCAACAAGTCTCTGACTGAAGATACAGTTTCATGTTATGAAGAATTATTTTTATTTTAAGCGTATAAAACAGATACGCCTGTCAATATGTCAATAAATATAATTTGACAAATAAATATGATTTTAATATATAAAAATAAATATATTAAAATGTATGACGCATGGAAATGTCCCCTCAGTTACTGCATTTTAATTGTTTCTTTTAAAGAATATTAGAAACAATATTTTTATATATGGCACTGAAATGAGCTCTGTTTGTTTGTGCACAGCAAATCCCTTCATTAACCGCCTTCTTACCAAATCCCCAATGAGACACAAAGTGAGATATTATTTATTATCGCTTAATAGGAAAGATTTTACAAAGTATAACTGATATGATTCATTTAACAGAAACAATTTTCTGCAGGCTTCATTTTGGATATCCCGCCTCATGGTAGAGCCCAAAGGAAATTATCCACACAATGAAAATGCATTTTTGAAACAGTTTAATAAACAAAATGAACTTTTGGGAGAACTTGTATTCTCTGAAAGAGAAACCTGGAGCTTACAAAGACGACTAAAACAATTAAATAAAAAGTTTGCTTCCCTATTTTTGGCATCTTATATGAAAGGAGAGTTGTGCTTAAGATACAAGCAGTTTGCTTTCAGAATCAAGTTCCTCAGTACGGCTTGGTTTCTCTCCATTGGGGAATACCGAATGAGAAGTTTGGCCGGAAAACGTTAACAAAATATTCATTCATAAGATGAAAAACGCAATATGTGAAATACCATTTAAAATTAAATTACCACTGGAATCCTATTCACTGACAACATAGCAGGGATAATTCAATACCTAATTAGTACCGACCCCAGTTTTATTTATAACACATTTTAAACACCACAAAGGACCAAAGTGCAGTTTACGGTAAACACAGAAAGAAATACATAAGATTAGTGTAAGAGGAAACAAAAAAGATAGAAGACAGAAAAAGAGTGAGATTAGCACCAAAGACAAAAGGATAAGATTTGAGAAGTGGTTTAAAGACAGACAGAGAAAAGCCTTTTCTAAATTTCAGTGGTATGTAACAATATATCACAAACATATCTCCACTGCAGTATCACTGTGTGCAACGTTTGTATCGCAAAGGACTGTTTGGAGTGCAGCAATTGTTGGTCGATCTATTCCAAGTTTTATAAAATAGCATTTTTCATGTGGTATTGAGTCAGTTGGATAGAGTTCCACAACAGCAGATGCTCAGCGGAAAAAAATTATATGAAGGATTCACAGATGAAAAACATAGGATAGAGGAAAATAGGGAATATGTAGTGGTTGACGTTGACATCGAAATAGTTACCAGTATCATCACCATTGCAAGACTCTGCAATATGATGAAAGTTTTCCATTCCACATCCAAAAAGGAACAGTCGACTCTGCTCAGTTTATAGGATTTCCCAGTAGATACTGGTACAAGCTACCAGAAACGATTTAGTATTGACTGGTCAATTCTAAAGTCAAACTGGAAATGCAACATCAGAAGACTGCTGGTTGCTGATTAGCTGACGGAGAAGCTTCAAGCACTCTGCTGTACTTTGCGGTCATCAAGGACATGAGGTTTTCCTACTTAACTAGTTGTAAGTTTGCTGACGTTTTGCGACTATCAGTATTGCACCCGAGGGTTTGCTGATGCTCAAGTCAAGTCAAGTTTGGACAGCACATTTCAGCAACAAGGCGGTTCAAAGTTCTTACATCATAAAAACATCACGTTGTCACCAATTACGAAACAAGCAATAAACATTACATTTAGTCAAATGCAATCATCCAAATCAAGCAAATACACGTGAAACATGCTGATCGATGTAGGTTTCTAGTCTAGATTTAAAGGAACTCAGGGTTTTGTAGTTTTCTGGAAGTTTGTTCTAGATTTGTGGTGCATAGAATCTGAATGCTGCTTCTCTGTGTTTGGTCCTGGTTCTGGAGATGCAGAGCAGAACCAGAACCTGATCTGTAATGTATTTTGGTGCTAAGCCGGTCAGTGATTTATAGACCAACAGAAGCATTTTGCCTGATTGAGTTGTGCTGTTGCAGTAATCAATGGGACTGAAGATAAACACATGGATAAGTTTCTTTAGATCTCGCTGAGACATTAATCCTCTAATCCTGGAAATGTTATTCAGGTGATAGAAGGCCGACTTTGTAACCGACTTTATGTGGCTCTGAAGGTTCGGGTCAGATTTCAGGTCTGATTAGCTTTTAGCTGTAATAACTGAAGCTGAATGCTGTACTCTAGCTCGATCCTCTTTAGGTAAAAAAAAACCCTCATAACTTCAGGAGAGTCTGAGATCATCACTCCCTGAATAACTCTGACAAGGGGGAAAAAAGAAACACAGACTTCCTACACAGTGTAATGTCATTTCTGACATGGTGTTAAACTTCAGTGTAATTAACTGAATGCTAACTGTACTTGATCCAGGTTGGCAAAATTTCACAAACTGATGAGAATATGTTCAGAATTAGAAATGTTCTTTGGCTTAAAGTCTCTTTGTCACTGTGCTTTTATTTTACCCATCAACTTTAGTACCAAGAAATCCAGTGGAAAAAAAAAAAAAAAGCTGCGGTAATATTTTTGCCATGTTGCCCAGTAATATTGGTACAAAGAAATAACAAAAACAACTTAAGATCTATTGAGTCAGATGAGTGAGTATGGAAGAGTCCACATTTTATCCTTCCTGGAAGGGTAAATAAAGCAGGACCAAGAAATAAATCACTCTAAACCTCATCTGACCTTGACTAGTTAACTTAGGATACAAATCGATAGAAGTACTGACAAACATGATTACTGTACATTAAACATAAAAGGACAAATCAGACGTATATCCCCTATTGCGATAGGTTCATGTTCAGATTTTGTGCTTTAAATTAGAAAATTTGTTTAGCATAAATGCCTCAATTTCCTAATTGACACTGAATCAAAAAGGGTACAAAAAAAATAACAGTCATTGGCAGCTACACCTCACTATCAGATTCGTCAGACAAGAAGAGGTCCTGACTTTGCCATGTTGGTCTCTTTTCCCGTCAAGCTGTAGGTCAGCCATAAAAATATGTCAAACGCGTCTAGTTCCAAAATGACCACACTGCAGTTTGCAAGTCGCGCCGTGCCTCATTTTCACCCTCAGCGTCACGTTTGCCCTCTAAGACCATCTGCTTCCATAATGGATGCAGGACTCTTACCACCGTCTGAGGTGCAGGTCTGTCAGCGGGATGCTTCGCATAGTCGATCCCAGCAGCATGAAGAAGGCCGAGAGCAGGAGGGAAGCCCGTAATCCTGGACAGCAAAAGGCACAGACGTTACAGAAGATGACGAATAGACAGGAAGAACTGGCTGCAACTAAAACGAGTGAGAGTGGTTTAAAAAAACAATTGGTCATTAATTTTAAGGAGAAGCCATAATATGCATTCACATTTTAACATTTGTTTGAAATTTTTTCAAACACTTCAAAACCTACCATTTCACCTTTTCAGATGAAAGAAATATGTTTTTTTCATTAAGTGTAATTAAGATTCAATATGATTGAGTTATGCAGGCAGAACAAAAAAATAAAAAATAAAGATTTATCTGGAACCAAATGTCAGCACATCCAAAACTGAAAATAAGATTTAAAATCTTACACACGGCATTATCGCTTAGGGCTTTCATCATTCTTCTCTACAAATGTTTGCAGAAGCAGACATTTTAAGAGGCTGCTGCACCGTCATCACCTGACTGATGCCATGTTAACAGGTAACCACAGGTTGTTCCGCTTCCTCCCTTCATCACCATTTAAGTGTAGTGAGGCCAAGAATTTAAAATTTACAATGTTACATTGATGAGAACAGAGTAGATTTTTAATTTAGGTTATCAGAACTATATTTTTTAATACTTCCTAATGTTTCAGTTACTCCTCTCTCTGCTCTTCAAATGTGTTTTATAAAGCAAACTTCTCAAAAATATCACTTATAGAAATTATGGAAAGCACCTTCAAGCAAGAATTAAACATACTTTTCATTAATATTTCAGTTTTTAAAAGTAGTTGTTGTATTGGTCTGCTGTAATATTCTAATGTTATATGTCACGTTTTCAATTATCTGTAAGTGGAAAATGATCATAATTAACAGAAATAAAAGCTTTCAAACATCCATCCGTGTCTACATAATGGGTGTACAGTTTCTAAAATAAATGGGCTTTTCAATAACATTCTAATTTATTGACTCGGTCTGCAGTAAGATGTTTTAATTTTCAGGTTTTCTTTCTGCCTAGAGATTAAAGATAAAAAAAATCCTTTGTCCACAGTGACCAGCCTTTTATATGAAAGTCTTCTAATAAAACCGACGGATGTACTGTGATCTAAAACTGAATGAAAGAACGTGAGCAACAGTTATCAGCAGATAGAAATGGTTTTATAACTAAAATGTGCTTCCAAGAAGATTGTGAAGTGGTAATAACATTACAAGTAAAATGTTGGGATCAGAATTTTGGAAAGTAGTCTGCATCACCAAATAATTACACTCTCAAAGCATCTTTTGTAACACTGACGCTTCTTTGACTGGATTTGTCTTTAAATGGCGGCACCTGCCTTGTTGTTCACAAGCAGTATCTACCTCTGAGTAAGCGGGAACTCTCAGCAGGGAGCGAAAGCCTTTCCCCCACTGATTCATGTCCCTGCATGTGGATGTCAACATGTGTATATATGCAACACAGAAATCCATGAAGGCAGACAAGGTTTAAACCTGTAGCAACCGCTCTTGTAAACAAAATCAGACCATATGACAACGCAATTTGAGAAAACAGGACATCTTGTCCTTTTTTTTTTTTTAGGCTTTATGAGTCTCTGGAAGCAGCTTTATATTGCCTCATCATTATGAATTTCCTAACATTTATGTATAGAAGGAGAAATGCCGACTGAAAGCAACTTTGGCGCAGATAAAAAGAACTCCCAAAATGCTGATGAGTCAGGATCACAAGACCGGCAGAATTATTCCACTCAGCTTTTTGAATGTTTACAATCAGGATAATGAAACGCAGCTCTTCGTCAGACTAAACTACTAACCAGTTCAGTGTGGATATTACACACTCTGTGTCAGGTGATGCAGTCTGATCTGGTTAGGTGGGGCCCACTCTGACTCAGAGGGCAAGTCGGGTTCTTCAACTTCCTCATAATAAATTGAAAGCGCTTCCCTAAATATTCAGGAATTTCTTAATGCTGACGTCAGTGACGTCTGAAGTTTTAAAATGCAAATATGTTCTAATGCATCAACAATAGTGTTTATGTTCATATGGCTCCAGTTTCAGCTGTAAACTTACTGAAGGAAACCATGGAATAATTAATTCATCATTTGGTCAATTTACAGTTTTGATATGGGCTCTTTACCCAGGGCAGCACAGCTTTAAGGGGCCCCAAATGAAGACTTCTCTTGCTTATTTACATGTCCCGTCAATGGAAATGGACACCCTCACTAATGTGTACAGTTTATACATTATAAGACAATGCAAGTGCAAGTCTAAAGATGACAGCTTATTTACAGTTTCTAATTCAATGCCACATCGAAAGACTGTTTTACATTTTTGTTTTACTTGTTGTTTAGTTACATTTTATCAGCTCACATTCTAAAATGTCTAGACTGGCTAAACCTGAAATTTATTATTTTACAATGCAAGAATATTTTAATGTGTAGGGGAGAACATATATACATTTTATTTTTATTATTTAAACTATGATCAGATATTTGAACAACTGAGTGAAATCAATTTTAAAAAATAGCAAAAATTTGATTTTCTTTTCCTTTTTTCAAAATTTTGTTCAAAGCTAACAATCCTCATAGAAAGACTAAGTAAATGTATTCATACATTAATAAAAAGTAGGTAATACTTTAAAATTAAAATGCTTTAACTTTAAAATGCTGCAATATCTGATTGTCGTCACCCAAACTTGTGTGTTTTGATTATCGAAACTCTGATAATCTATGTGTCACAGTATTGACAATGGTGAGGGGTCAAGCAGCAATGTAATGTCGAGACAGGACACGTTGTGCCAAATTAGAACTCACCTTTTTTGTCCATTAACCACATAAACAGCAACCAGGGGACGAACCCAACCGGGCCCCACAGAACCAAAACTGCGATGTCAGAGTTGGTGAACCCGTAAGCCTTTACGGCCGAGTTCTGGATGGGACCCCAGAAGTTCCAGACCATCCCTTGCATGAGTGCCAGCAGGGAAAACAGGGTCAGAACCAGCCATCTTCTGCCGTACACCCGGCTGTTTACAGGCGGGCTGTTAGTCGTCCCAGCGGAAGTCGGAGCAAGAAGCGGCTCCCTTTCTGCCTCGGTGCTCGAAGCGGCTCCCATAGCAGCCGCTCGCTCGGTTGTCGGTGTAGTCCGAAAGCTAACTTTTACGTCTGTTTGAAGGACAACAGATGTGCTGCTCAGCTATTGTCGTCTACAAAAATAATAACAGCCAAGCATACAGCCCCCCTTTTTTTCTAAACTGCTCTACTGCGCATGTCCAAACGGAAATAGTTTGCGGTGTGGGAAACTGGTGTGCTACCGCCGCCATTACGGCCCCTCTTACGCGCGAGCTTCACTGAGGATGTTGAAGCCGGAAAATGAGCCAAAATGGAGCAGTTACATGTCGCAAAGTGCCAAATGTAAATTGAGAGCGCGCTGTGTCATGTGAGTTTTGTTTACATCCGCCAGAAGTTCCTCTGCACGTGTTGTAATAGGTGAGTGTTGCTTTTCCACAGATACTTACGTCTCCACGAAGCTAGCTGGAGCTGAGTTTACTTGGACATTTTCACTGTTAAACGGAAAACATGAATCTATGCTTACAAAAAAAAACACAAGGCAGCTAACATCAATAGTTTCGTTTTTATTTCTCAAAAAATGTACAGTCCCGTTCAGCTGGTATTTTGTTTGAAATTAGAATAGACACCATCTTAATTATTGAAGTATACTAAAAGCAAAAGATAATGTCAATAAGCTGCAGGGTTCTCGCTGTTGTCAGTTCATTAGCATTCAGTGCGGAAGTTCAAAATTAGCTTTAGCTTCCCAGCAAGATTCAATTTTAATAGATTTTTTTTTAAGGGAAATTGCTTTCAGAACACACCAAACACGTCCCAGAGAACAAAAAGCCATTAAAGAGGAACGACGTTCAAAACAGATACAAAATGACCAACCTGGCAGTTATTGTGACCAAACCTAACAAGGATGTGATTACATAGTACCATTTTATTTTCAAAAATCAACAGGTTATCCCAACAAATCTTCTTCAGATCTTCTTACATTTTACATAATATAAAAGTAGCATTAATATGCAGAAGAATTTTTTTACTCAAGACCTTTTGTTGCTAACAAACACATCATTCTGCCTGACAGTTTATGTAAAGGTTGAATGTCATCTTGCATCTTTGCTCTAATTTCAAAAATCTCTTTTGATAATTTCGTACCCAGGTTTTTGGATAGTAAAAAGGGCTGCCCTTTTAGCTGATGCACACTAGATTGTGGTTTTGCTTTTTATGTAAAAGTAGTTTTATGTCAGGAAATTAGATTATTTTACAGTAAAGTGTATCTACCAACAGCTGGGTTTTCTGAGTTATTTTAGTTTATTCAAGGTTAGAATCTGTCAAGACTCAATTAACCCAAAGAGGAAGAAGAACCAAAACAAACATCAATAGTGTGTTATGCAAAGTTTTTAAACAAAAAGATCAGGGAAGGAATTACAAATCTTTCTAGTTTATGCTTATAAAATAGCATGGTTGTAAGTAGAGATTAAAAATGCAAAGAAGAAATGAGGGCAAAGACCAAACAAATCAATGACATCCAAATGACTGAAAACTGCATTTAATAAACCAAGACCAGTCTGTTTATCATCGGATTCAAAAGTCAAGTGAATTTATTAGTAATGCAAATAAACTGTATTGGAAACATAGAGATACATTTTACAGAATATATCTGTAAAATGAGTCGAATTATCATTGCTTCCTTTAATTTTCCACTTGCTGTATGCCTCAAAAAAGAAGACATCATTCTCTACCTTCTGCATGCCATCTGTGTTTGGCACAAATATTAAACACCGACTCTGCTAATACCGTATCTTATTCCCATGTTGCAACCTGTGAACAGCGTGGACCCCCAGGCAATGGCTACTGTGACCCCCATTAAACCCTTCAGCCCAGAGGAGACCAGATGGATTTTGGATCATTTGCAGCATCCTGCAGTTTTCCTGAACATGTCCCAGGGCTGGCCTGTCCTGCACTGGACTGCACAGCATCTGTCAGGCTGCCTCCAAGACAGGCTGATCCGATTCAGACTCGGAAAGAAAGAGGCAACAAACGGTAAGGACAGATGATGAATCCCTTCAGAGGGAAGGCGTCGCTCCTCAGTAATAAATCATCTAGAATCCATGTTTAGCAAGAAATTGAACCTCAAGCTACAGTGAGCCAGGTTAAAGCTGTTTATGAATTGAGGTTTAAAATGCAGATGGAAAGAAAACCATTAGAAAGTATTGAACAAAGACTAAAGGGCTTATAAAAATGTGTTGTAGGTTTTTTGTTAGTTTATATAATTAATTTAAAATGTTTTAAAACAAAGGGGTTATGAATAGGACTGAAGTTCTTACATCCAAACTGTTTTGTTTCTTCCTCCCCCTTTGTAGCTCCTCTGTTTGAGACTCAGTGTTCATACATCGAGGCCACAGTGGCTCAGTTCCTTCGCTGGACTCAGCATCAGACAGATGTGGGGTCTTTCTCTGAATACCCCTGCTCAGAGTTTTGGGCTTATGCCGACTACAAGTACATCATCACGCTGTTTCAGGATCAACCTTCCATGTTTGAGGTAACCGTAATGCCCCGCTTTTTGTTTCCCTTGGGTATTTGGACACTATTGGATATTTGTGATAGTATCACCATGAACTCTTTGGAACATCTTGAGATTTTAATAAAAAAATCTGGTGGACTCAACCAGTAAATAGAAAACAGCTTGTTATTGCAACTTTTAGCAAGATAATGTTTCAAAGCATGTGGCCAAATCAATGCTGAAATGGATCACCAGACAAAAACATGTTTAGCCTTCTTCAATGGCCATTTCAAACATTTTGGGTGAGCTGAAAGGAACAGAACATAAGTCCCAAAACTGAATGATGTAACAAAGAAATGGTTCTCGGTCTCTCCATGTATTCTCTAACCTTGTGAAATGTTACAGAAGAAGACTAAGTGCTGTCCTATGAGCATCTTGAATGCTAATAGTTGCACCACAAGTGAGTTTTGTTAAAACAAAAAAGTCTTTAGACTTTTTTTCATAGAAATGTACTCAATAAATATTCTTAGTTTAAAGGTTACATTTATTTTTTATATTTTAGTTTATATTAATTAATAATTTAATTTAATATAATAAATAAAAATATGCTGCCAAACTTTGTGGAAGAGATTGTAATGTTAAACAATTCAAATATTAAGCATTCTGTTAAAAGCCAAAATAGCAGTTCCCATCTTGCATTTAATTTGAACCTCTTGTTTGACATTTTACATTTATCTTTATTATAAAGCTGCACCAGCAGCTTTTTATTAACTAACTGACTCATCCTCTACTCAAGAATTACATAAGTGTCACTTCTTTTTTTTTTTTTTAGCAGTGTCCTGGAATTTATTGATTTTTCTTAGTCTGTGTGATAAACTTCCTGGGCATCCACCTGCAATTATTATCTACTGACATTTATGGCTATGAGACAAGCAGACATGGTCTTAAGAGAGTCATGGTGCTGGGAGGAAGGCTTCCTCAAGGCTAAATTGACCAGTCTGTAATTTCCAGCTGCTTTCATATAGAATAATGACTTCATTATTCTGGAACCTTGTGGGATTTAGTATTTTTGCTTTGGTAGTATGTAACTGACGAGGCAGTTTTCCTAGAAACAATTACCAATCTTAAGTTTACTTTTTCTGCTTGGACAACTTCATTTGTTACCATATATGTGCTCTGACACTGCAGCTGAGGGTGTAAGATTATAAATAAGCAATGAGATGGCAGGGTTGTAACTCTGGTGACAATATCAGCCTTGTTTCTATATATTTGAAATAATTATGGACTAAATTTAGTTATATTTTCAACACTGTTTTGAAAGGAATAAATGATTGTTGTTTATTCCAGGATGTAAAGTGGTCTGAGTTTGGCTTTGAGGGACGTAACGGGAAGGAGAGCACTCTTTGGATTGGCACAGAAGGGGCTAACACGCCATGCCATTTGGACACCTATGGCTGTAACCTGGTGCTGCAGGTTCAAGGACGGTAAGAAGGAACACCTGAACCCATCAAAATAAAATAAAATTACACAAGCTGAGCTCTTCAGCTATATCCCGGACGAGCCCCCAAATGTTACTTTTCCGGCTTTTGTTTTGGAGCTAGAGGGGCATAAATTAATAAAAGATTACAATAAAACAATTAAAGTTGTTTGTTATTAATGAATCAAATAATTAAACAGGCCAATTTTTGAAAAACGATTTAATTATTAGGTTAAAAATGAGTTGGCAAAAAAAAAAAGTCAAAAACATTGTTTTAAAAGGAACAAAATAGCTGTGGGTACATTATCGCACACTACATCAAATTCACATTGGACATAACCTACATCAATCAAAGAAATTTGCTTCATTATCTGCCCATCATGCATTTGACCTCTAGTGACCTTTAGGTCAACCATTAGCTACCTCTCTGGCACTAGAGTTGGTACCACTGTGCTATAATGAGTTTTAGGGTTTGCATTTTAAATTAGTCAGGAGGAAAATTATGAGAACTCTGGAATTTTGATTCTGAAAAAAATATAGGAAATCTTCAGAGGAACTGCATCACTGATCGTGGTGTTTCATGTTTTGTTGTTCACATTAAACAATTGTTCACATTTCAGCAAAAGCTGTAGCCATTTTAAAAGATGCAATTCTTCGGTCCAGGTCCTTTTATTTTATTTTATTTTTTTTATCATTTTTTTCTCCGAAGAGTTTTTTGCGGCGCTGGTGGCTCGCATTTTCCGCGACGGTGGGGGGAGGGGGAAGGACATGCGGCGAGGGTCGCCCGGACCGGGAGTCGAACCCGCGACGTCCGTGTCGAGGACTAAGGCCTCCAAACATGGGGCTTGCTAAACCCCTGTGCCACCACAGCACACCCCACGGTCCAGGTCCTTTTAAATATTAAGTTCATATGTGTTTAGAATCTACTTCCATTCATTTTGTTGTAAAAAAAAATAAAATAAGAAGACATAAACAATATGCACAGAAGGAATGTTAAAAAAATTTAAAATGCGCAACAATTTTATTTTCTGTCGATGCATGACACATCCGCATTAACATTGGTATTAGTAATTTTATTGACATATGGGTATCGGTTGGTAAAAATGATACAATATTAACAACCAATGTTTATTTGGATTTTGTTGCCATTTGTGTTTCAGGAGGTGGAAGTAGCTGGATATGTGTTTACTGGTGTGGTCACTTTTACACAGTGTCAAATGTGTATGGAAATATACAATGACATACTGTACATATCGGTAACTACGGGTTATTGACAATAACAGCAGTGCTAGTATCGTACACCAGACATTGACATCAGTCCAAACTTTCATATTGGTTCATCTTTACTATTTTCAGCCGGTCAGTTCTGGTTAAGGTAATGTTTACCTTTCTTTGAATAAAAGATCCCCTACTTTGAAAATAAAGTTTTTGAACCAAATACAGATGAAGGCATCTGAGAACTTATTTTTTTTAAGTTGAATTTAATGGGTGTGTTTAAACCAATCCCTGCCATTTAAATCTGAAACAATGTCACACTTGAATTTAACAGACAGGACCTGCAGCTTCAGGATTTCTCATGTGAAAGTTTTCAGCCTCTTAAGTGCCCAACTCTTCCACAGCACTGAAGGTGAAGAGCACCGCGCCCGCTGACACTCGGCGCGATCCGTCCTCTGCCCTCTGGAAAAGATTTAATTTGTCTCTCTGCTCTCCAGAGGAGCAGGAAAGAGCAGACGACGAGGCGAGCCACAATAACGGGGCAGAGCGAGCCAAGAAATGAAAAGGAAAAGGTCTGCGTTATCTCGCTTTGGCGGCCTCTCAGGGAGCAACAGTTGTGTCTCACAGCTTGTAATTGGGTCTCGGATTCTTTTATTTGGTATTGATCTCTGAAGGAATGAAATGCCGCTCCAGCAGTCTGTTGATTCTGCTGATCTATGAAAATACAACAGTGTTGATTGATATCATGACATTTGGCCTTCTGCTAGATCAAATCAACAGGAAATAAAAAAAAGCATTGGCAAAGTCAAATAGTTTTTAAACAAACTAGGTGGAATGTCATTTAGGTTTTAGGTTAGAAAAGATTGTTTGGGACTGATGGGTTTGCAGCTGCCTTTGCTAGAGAATAAGAGCAGAGTTGGAATTTGGTTTGGGCTTTTAGAAACTTCAGCTTTCTTTTACTGCTTTTTCCTGTTTCTTTATGTGGCATGAATACAG
The DNA here is from genome assembly GCA_903066825.1 of Alfaro cultratus. Taxonomy (NCBI): domain Eukaryota; kingdom Metazoa; phylum Chordata; class Actinopteri; order Cyprinodontiformes; family Poeciliidae; genus Alfaro; species Alfaro cultratus. The sequence continues at coordinate 10,422 of CAEFZX010026448.1, read as the reverse complement.
CGTAACAGATTGGATTCAGATTAAAATGTTGTCCCTTCTCTGCAGGAAACGCTGGCATCTGTTCCCTCCTGAGGACACAGCGAAGCTTTACCCGACCCGGATCCCCTACGAGGAGTCCAGCGTCTTCAGCCAGGTCCACGTTCTCCATCCAGACCTGAGGAAGTTCCCACAGTTCCAGGGGGCCAGGGCCCACACGGTGACTCTGGAGCCCGGGCAGGTCAGAATGTGACAAGGTTAAAAATGCAATCTAATTTCAAAGATGACACTACTTGATGAGTTTATTGATCCAGGACGCACAAACAAAAGCTTGGACTGATTTATCTTTAAAGTTAATCAAAGACTCTTTTTCATGGCCAAATTAAATCTTCCTTACTTCCTTTTTCTTATGTTGATGGATGAATTGATGGCCACTTTCTATGAAATTCAGGCTTTTACAACCTTATTTTAACACCTTCTTTCCACGGTACATACGCCGTCTTAAAAAGTCCTTTTGTAACTTCTGGTCTGAACCAGAACAGAAAAAGTGAAGTTTTCCAAACCTTTATCCATTTTTTTAAACAGATTAGAAAATGTATATTCTAGTAAGTTATCTAAACAGACATATGGTTTTATAACAAAAGTATTCACACCCCTTGAAATATTTTTCCTTCTCATACCAAAGCCAGCTCAAAAAGAAAACTATTGATTTATTGTGTTTATGTGATAGACAAGCACAAAGAAGCGTGTCTTTGCGAAGGGGGAAGAAGGAGAAACATTCTTTATCAAAACTGTGTAGGAAAAAACATCACAGAAGGTGTTGAGATCATACAGCACCACTGAGTTAATAAATTATACCTTAGCCTTACCTTCCTGCAATCACAGCTGCTTTTTTTTTGTTTTGAAGCACATCCGTCAGGATTTCAGGTTTTCACACTGATTTTTAATTAGATCTGGACTTTGGGCCGTTGTGAAACACGGCTTGTTCTAAACATGTCCGTTGTAGCTCTGGATGTGTGTTCATGGATCCTTTTCCTGTCGTCCGGTTCTGTCCTGCATTTCTCTCGTTGCAAAAACCTCCAATTTTACAAAGTGCTTTTGGTCTAGTTTCTAGTTCAAATATCTTACTACACTTGAAATAAGACAAACCTAGCTTACAAGTCACTTTTCAGCAAGATATAGGAGCTTGTTTTAAATCAATAACTCCTTAATATTGATGAAAAAGTGCTAGTTCCACTGGCAGATTATTTCACTTATAACAACATTTTTCCCGTGATATTAAAATGGATTTCAGAAAAAAATTAACACAGTAAAAGTGGAAATTGGGGAAAAAAATAAAATAGAAATTTGAAAATAATAAAACAGATTTCATTTCTCTATGTATCTCTCCTCAGTATGAAATTACACTTTTGTTGTGGTTCTGCTTCACCTTTGGGTGATTTGGGATTTTATGTCAAAGAAAGCAAGAGCTGAAAGCTTTGTAAAGGTAAACCTCATCATCTCTTTGGACAATGTGTTTGACTGGGGGGAGGAAATCAGGGTTAAGTCCAGGTCAGCAGGTCGAGTGACAATTGGCTTAACTTCCCACTTCAGATAAAGATGAGCTCTAAATTACAGCAGAGTTGTGGTAAACTTTGGAGGAGGGGCATTAGGAGCATTACCGATTCCTCTTTCTCACTGTACAGTTCCTTTTTTCCTTTACTTGCCTTTCTTCATCCTGTTACTAATGTTTTTTGCTCAGGAAACAAAGAAATCAGTCCTTTGTATCTTGCTCTCCTTTGAGCCTCCTCAACCTTTAGAAAAACCCGCCTACATGTTGATGCGAGTTGATTCATAAGCTGAAGTCACTGCTATCTGCTTAATTGAAAATCTCTTCTGAGAAAGAGGACCTAAATATGTTTTATCGGAATCCCTGTTTTTCTTTTTTCTGGAAAAATATTATCTAGGTATGTTTTTCCATAAACATGTCTGGAACGTGTCTGCGTGGCATTCCTGACCTTTGCACCTTTTACCATCGATTTCATTGGCCTCCTTGCGTTTTCTGCTGCAGCTCACATCTTAAGTAACCTTTGGTTCCTGTAGACAGCTTTTGGCCTGAGATTTGTTTCATTCTACATTTAGAAATGACTTGTTGACATGGAAGGAAAGGCTGTTGGTCTCTATCTCTCCTGGACTGAAATCGATAAACCTTCTGCGTTGTTTTTTTTTGTTTTTTTCAGTCTTATGAATGGATGGACCGCTAATAAGGGTTCTGGTTTTTGCTGCCATCTACTGGATTATCTGCGTACTTAGTAGCTTTTTATCTTTGGAAACAGAAGTTTAGAAACTAATTGCTGCCATTGAACTCTTGATAAATTAAATAGTCTTTTTTTCTCTCTCTCTCTCTCTCTCTCTCTCTCTCTCTCTCTTTCTTATCTGTTGTGTCCAGGTGCTTTATGTCCCCAGGCACTGGTGGCACTATGTGGAGTCAATGGATCCCATCACCGTCAGCGTCAACTCTTGGATCGAGCTGGTACCGGCGCCCCGTCACGTCTCTCCTTCATCCTGTGTTCTTCACCTAAAACTTTCCCGAAACAGCGCTCTAAATAGCCCAGGCGCTCTGAGGTTTTTAAACTTTGGAGTCTGGGAAAGTGAGGAATTTGATTTCATTGTTTTGTAGGTCTGTGGGTTTGGGAAAAGAAGTTAAATGCTGTGATTTTCTCTAGTTAAATAGCTGAAATTTTCAAAATGACTTAATTATCTTACAATATGCAAGTAACAGGGTTCCTGTGTTCAGTCTGGAAAACTCTGGAATTTTATTATTGATTATTTGTTTTTCAAGACTTTGTCCCATGGTCTAAATGTCATGTCCGGTCTTTCCTCACACGCTTCTGTGACCTTTCTTATTTTTTCTTCCTTGCTTGCTTCAGGGCTGGGAGATTTGGCTTAAAAATATATGTATATTTTTTCATACCGAATTTGATTTCCGATTTTAATCATTTTTGTTTTTCTCACTTCCTTTCCTTAAAAAGAAATTACAATTGACAGGAAATATTGTCAAAAACTGACTTGTCTTTTAGTCGTCCCTTCTCTGAGTTGACCTGAATTTATATTCCAAATAATTAGAAGCTGTAACAAGATGGCGGCCGTAGGCGGGCTGGCGAAACTTAAGAAATGCTTTGGTGGGAAAAAATGAAAAAGAAAAAATTGTATTAATTGATAAAATCAATTTTATCATCCGAGTTGCTTCTGTATTCATCTCTTTCTTTAGAAAATATGTTTACAAATGTGGCAAAGTTGATTTATACCTCTTTTGCCTTATTATTAAAATCATTAGAAAACTTTTTATATTTGCTCAGATTATCTTTGTCTAATATACAAGGTGTTTGATTGGAGGCATTTTATTCTGACAATGAAAACAGAAGCAAATTTCTAAGCATTTTCCCTCAGAGGTCGCAAACACGAGAAAACTGTCTGCATTAAATGTAAAAATTATAATCAGTAAATTGAGATTTTTCTTAGGTTTGTCTCTCTGTTTCTGCACAGGAAGTGGACGACGCAGCTCGAGTCAGCGAAGCCCTGACCAGGACGGTTGTGTGTGCGATGAAAAGTGCTCCGAGTGACGACAACGCCGACACCTGGCTGAACCCCACCGAGGTAACAAATGCATGATAAAATCCAATAATCCAAGATAAAATAGAAAACAAAGTGATGGATTTGAAAATCCAGTTTCCAAATACTGACATGTTTTTCTTTTTTGTTATTATTTCCTTCACTAAGGCTTGAAAAACATGAAATAGCAAAATGTGCGGCAAGATCTTTGAAAGCGGCAGCCATTTTAAATCAAACAGAAATAAAAATGTAAGACGGTATTATTCCCATTTAAGCATCCTTATTTTCATCTAACTAAAAACATATGCTATAAAAATCACTTTCTCTGGAGAAAACATCTAATAGTTTTTAAGTCTCCATCCAGTCTGTAGTCAGGTACAAATCATCATGACCTTTAAGGGAAACTTTTTCAGGGTCTTTCTTACCTTGGTTGCCCTCTAGTGTTTCTTTTTGGAACTACCAGATACATCTGGCTACTTTTTCTTTTTTCAGTACCTCATGAAAATTCTGTTATCCCACCTCTAGAACTTTCTTTAGTTTGTGTTTTTAAGCTGCTGCTACCACTGAGACCACAGTGTGCATAGAGAGACCACAGCTCTTCTGAAGATGCAGAGATGAGCAGGAGCATCTCAGAGGACACAGGATGTGTGTATTGTTGTACAGTGAAGTTTAAGAGATCAGCCAGAAAAACTGTGTAAGAGAATCAGTTTTTTTTTTTTATCTCTGCTGACAACAATAAAACCAGCTGACTTATAATATGTACGTTCCATGCATATTGCCAAAACAGCTCTTTTGATTGGGATTTTAAATGAAACGAACACAAAGCGGTGCAAAATTGTTTTTCCTTCCTTCCACTTCACAAAGGAAACTCTAAGTCTGAAAAGCATGGCTAATTTTACCCTGACACATCTGGATAAGATTCATTACAGCCAGTTGCACTCAGAAGTCACATAATTATAAATAAAGTTGGAATGTGTGTAATGTAATCTAAATATATCCAGCACCTAATGTGTGAATACAAATTCATGCTGCACTTTTCAGATTTTTGTTTCTAGATGAAAGTAGGGCTGCATCCAACGATTATTTTAGCTAATGATTAGTCTATGGATAATTCAAATGATTAATCGAATAAAAAAAATTGGCAAAGTCTTCAGATTTTTCATTTAACCACTTAAGCCTTTCTGTATAACTTTAGAGATGAAAGATGCGAATAAACAAATACTTCATTTTCTTTTTGAAGTAAAATGAAAATTTTATTGGTTGAAATGCAGTGACAGCATTCCTTTAATGTACACTCTGTCATTTATAATCTGCAGCAAAAGAAATGCTTCCAATATCAACACGTGAAAAGCTCAGCCCTTTCTGCTTGACTTAAGTGTAGCTCTGAATTGTTGAGTTTTTAATTTTTTATCCAATTAATAATGAGATATCAAAAGGTGCTTAAAAGGAGATTTTTACTGAATTTGAACCAGGTGAAGCTAAAGCTGTAGAGTTATATGTGGGTTTTTTGTATCAAATGCAAAAGTATATATATTTTGTACAGTTTTAGCTTAATTTCTGCTTTTAGTACATTTTTCTTTCCTTTTTTTGGTCTCTACACTCCTAGTAACAATTATTCAATTGCTAAGTTAGTTCACAATTATTATTTCAATAATCGATTCATCACAACTAATTGTTTACGTCCTAGACAAAAGTTGAAAACCATGTTTAATGTATTATTTTCTGTTGGCCAACACATAAAATGCCAATAAATATGAAAAAATGGGGGCGTGAATACTTTTGCAAGGCACTGTATCTGGTTCCTTCCTGGAGTTAGAAGAGCCATCTTTGTCGTGCCGTTTGATTTCTTCCATTTGGTGTAAAACTTTTCCAAGTTCAAACATTTTCACACAACTCTGAATAAAGCATTATGAAGTTTAAAACATTAAATATTAAAAAAAGTTTTTTACATTTTCCAGGAAGAAAAGCTCTCTCATGAAGAAAACATGCAGTATCTGAACCTGGCAGTGTCTGCTCAGAGAAAGAGGGGCCTCTTCCACAGGAAGTCCAGCCCGGACCCGAGGGCCACTCAGCCTGCCAAACGGGACTCATGTGGACGACTAAAGCTCAGAGGAGACGGGGTCAAGGTCCCTGCGTCCGTCCGACTCCCGTTTGGGCAACATCTCATCCCCGTAAAGTGTCAGGAAGACGAACCGGAGAAAACGGTTCCAGAGGACTCCTCCTGTGACGCTGTCGTCTGTCCTGAGGACGGTTCTGCTGACGCAAAGGGAAAACACACATGTGGTGCTGATTTAACTCAATTTAGCTCATGCGATTTAGCGACGGACCGCGGGAATAATCAGAGCTCAGGACCTTCGCTGATTACCACTAACGACCTGTTAGACTGCCTGGTCCATCCCGACATCATCAGCCGTGTAACGGAGCTTCTCCTGGAACGGCACGGAGGCGGCCATCTTTAATCTTTAATCTTCACCTGCCGCAGACGGGAGGCGCTCGGTGTCGAACATGGATCTCCAGCAGCAAACTGCTCACTTCCTGCTGTTATGTGACACCTTTCATTTGTCCCCTCATTCTGGGATCCTCGCTCTGCAGACTCCAAATTTGAGTAAACACAATTATGTGGTGAGTCATGCCGACGAGTGGCTCTGACATTTCCTCCCTGTGTCATCCAGAACATGCTAATCTGGTTTAGCTGAGGAAAAATGACCACCTCGATCAAGTTAGCATGTTAATGCAACAAATAATTCAGAATAATATTCTTCTGGTGGAAGCATTTGTTCTCTCTGTGATGTTTTGTTGTCATTTAGTGATAAAAAAAAAATTGGGCCTGAACCTCCATGACTTCCTAATCGGAATGGTTTCAGGATGTATGAGAGCTGAATGTGGGGTTAGTGACTGAAACTGACCAAAATGTTTCAGATTTCTACATTAAAGGTGTAATATACTTCTTATTTAATTATACTTGTTGTTCATTGCATAAAAGTCCATTTCTGTGAACTAGAATTTTATTGAAAAGTTCAGATATTACATCAGAGCAATAAAGAAAAGGGTTTCTAAAACAGAAATGTTGTGTTATGGTTCAGTCATCGACACCCTTCACAAGAACAAGGCTCTCCATGAAAATCTGTACCCACTCGTATGTGGGAAGTTTAGCGGAAGGAAAAACTGAAAGGTACATTTTAGAGCACATCAGCTTTTCTCTGCTGACAAGCTTATGAAAATGTAGATTTTAATTTTTAATACAACTAGGCAAAAAATAAACAAATACTTGCCCCAATAACCATGGTGCTTTATTTGCCATCAAACTAAACGGACCTAATAAACTAGGTGTGTTTCAAGAGTAAGATGAGAAAATAAAGACCACTGTTGAAGCAGTCTGGGCTTCCTTAAAACCTCCATGGCATGCTGCATTGATGCAGTAATTTGTGTATAAGGAATCTCATGAAAAGCATTAAGCGAACCAGGAAATTTGTCAGGTCCTGGATCAAACACTTGTTGTGAATTAATCAACTTCCTGTTGAAGAACAGGAAGTTGTGCAAAAAGTACCACATCATTGAACAGTTGTTACGTCCACAAAGGGCACAACATATTTGAGGACACGTAGACAGGAAGGAGGATTCAAAGTCATTTTATTTTGTTTTTTTAAGAGAAAATGACATGTTTACAAATATTAATAAGAACAAGATCGGTTCACCATCAGACATTTATTTACAGAGGTTTATTGGAAGCGGCTTGATTTGTTTTTCCCAGGATGGAAAAACAAAAGATGTTCACAAAACCTGACGGATTCAGTCTATAGCTTTGGTTTTGGCACAACACACGAGATTACGACACCACAGAAGAAGAACGACGTTGCTGTAGCGGTAATATTAATGCCAGAATTACAGTCTCCCTGTAAATCAAGACAGCATGAACATAAAGGACCACGGCAGAGAAGAAGCTGAATGGACAGCAGAGGTCCATCTAATAATACTTACAGTAAATGTGATCATATATTACAGTCCAGCCTGATGAAAATAGTTTAGCTTAAGAAAAAAAAAATTGTGTCAACATAAAGCTTCTTTTGCTGTTGAGTATCGTTTCAGAAACCGATTGTAAACCAGGTTATTTCATGAATTTCACTGTGCGACAAAGTAAGCAGCAAACATATACAGATTAAAAAGTTAACACTGTCAATCAGAAGAAAAATAAAAATCACTGCGTCTGGTAAACATTATTACACATACATGAGCCGGTTCCAGTGCTTCCTGTGTGATTACAAGCTCAAGATTGAGTAGGCTGTTGAAATATTTCAGATTATATATATATATACATATATTTTATTTATTTATTTTTTAACAATCTCATCAATATTGGACCCTTAGTGTCCAATAACCAGGAATTTCCTGAAAAATATAAAACAAATTCAACTATTTCCAGTGTCGCAAAAATCACAGTTTGGTGCTCTTTCCTTTTTCGTTCAGAGGTATGCCGTCATGTTTCTTCTTCTTCATGTCGTCGCAGTCGTCCTCCTCCTCCTCCTTCCCGGAGTCTCTGGCGTACATTTTGCTCAGCTGTTCGGGGTCGACGTAAGTGTAGAAGTGAGCCATGAAGGAGAAGATGATGCAGACACCCAGCAGGAGGCCGCCGAACAGCAGGAACTCTTTCCACTGAGGAAATGGCACAAAATGTGGCAAATAAACTGAACTCTTGAGGTTTACGTCGCTAGAAAGTATTTAATTTAGTTTCCTAAAGCGAATACCTGCTCCAGTCCCGCCCCCTCAGCCACAATCAGAACGATCACGTTTCCGAACGCGACTGTGAGCAGCCAGCCGGCCTGCAGCACCGACTTCATGTTGTTCGGAGCCTGGAGGGCAAAACGGGTAAGGAAAAAATATCCCAACCATCTAAAGCTTAAAATGGACAAAACAAAAACGACTGGCACAGCAAAAATTTAAAAATAAAAACCATCTCTGGCTATACCGTTAAGAGCTGGAGTTCCAGATTATTTGGATTTCTTTACTATTCAATCACCTTCGAAGTAGTTTTGACATTTAGGAACTGGATTCGTTATTTTCTATTTGCAGATTTAGCTTTCTGCCATTTTCTCTAATTTTTTTTATCATTTATTCTGCAACTCAATACGTACAGACTAACTGAACAGTTTTATGGCAAACCTGTGAGTAGGAGAACTCCAAGCCTGTGATGGAGAACATGACCTCTCCTGCTGTAATGAGGGCGTACTGCGGGATCTGCCACGCAATGTGCACGTTGTTGGCTTTCACATCCTCCATCTTTTCAGCCACAATTTCACCATCTTTCTGATGAGATAAACACACACACAGAGAGAGAGAGAGAGAGCGATCTGTGACGTTGTGCAAAATATTACAATTATGCCAAAGCGTGTGAAATCACTCAGAATTCGCCTCTTTAAATGAATTAATTTAAAGAGAAATCAGAATCGGCTAAAATCGGTCAGACACAGCAGGTCAAAGCTTTTCAAGAATCACAGAAATTAAATCAGTTTTAGTTGAAGGAGTGTCTTTTACCTCCCTGAGGATGAAAGTGTAAGAAGCTCCAAAGTCCAGCAGGCCCAGGTTGAGATCCTCACACTTCTTTGACTGGTGGCTGCAGGGGACTGCCGGGTAGCTTTAGTTTAAAGAAGGGGAGGAAAGAAAATTGCATTGGAACAAAGCATTAAGCTTGATTTATTCAGGGGATCAATAACTCTGATCGCACTACTCACGATCCCCGATTCACGTTGCTGTTTGCAGACATGCTGTAGTTCAGGGGCAAGTAAAACTCCTTTTCTCCCACAGTTATGTTCATGGCTTCTGGCAATGTGTTGAAGAAGCTGTTAGGAATTCATCGGAAACAGTCGCATATTTACTTAGATCGGATTACATGAAAACCAATATAATCCTCAGGAATAAACATCTTTTACCGCACGTTAGGGTTCCCATCTTCATTTTTGATGATGTGATCTTCCACCTGAAATATAAACATGGACAATGAGGCACTTTCCTATCAGTAACAAACATTAGCATTTTATTCTTAGCTTATCTGTGGTATTCTTTCAGTTTTCAGACATGAACTACACTCAGTTATTTTTCATAAATTGCTAACAACAACAAAAACTAACTACATAAAGTCTCCTGCCCCTGACTGCTGTTAAAATACACACCAGTTTACAAGCTTATTATTAACTTTACCTCACATGGGAAATGTTTAGCTCATTGCAACCTTAACAATTACTGCTATTGCCAAAGAAAGTTATAAGTGTACTTACAAGTTTGCACTCAATACCAGGAGCTTTCTGGTGTATGATGAGACTGTAAGCCTTTCGTTCTTCAAACTCATGACTGCAAGAATACGACGTTCCTGAAAATGTGACATCGATACTCAGTTCCTTGTTGGGGGCCCCCAGTGGGAGAGGCTCGTATGCCGAGGGGTCCTGAGAGAGAGAGAGAGAGAGAGAGAGAGAGAGAGAGAGAGAGCAGAATGTTAGTGGTCAAAATATGGACATAAAACCACAATTTAAAAAATAAATTTAAAAAAAAGAATCGCATTAATGACCCAAAACAGAACAGTAAAGAGTTTTCCCAACATCAAATTAAATCTGCTGGTATAAAATTGTTGAAATATTTCATTGAATCGTTTTCATGGCATCTCTGTCTAGCATTGAGGCTAGTTTATTAGTATGAAAGAATAAATAAAACCAAGAAAGATTAGGTTGAAACAAATACAACTAAATCTAAATATTATTGGTTTTACAAAAAAAAACTACCGTATTTTCCGGACTATAAGTCGCAGTTTTTTTCATAGTTTGGCCGGGGGTGCGACTTATACTCCGGAGCGACTTATGTGTGGAAATT
>CAEFZX010026444.1:0-43574 GCA_903066825.1 Alfaro cultratus | reverse complement strand
ATCTTTGTTTTCATCAATAAATCATCATCTCTCCGAATCTTACCTGGGTTTCCAGCGTCTGCCTCACCGCCTCACAACCGCAATTCATGACAATCTTCTTAAAAACTGAATGATGTATGCAACAATAATCAGAGAAAAACATCAGTTTAAATATTTAGCATCTTTTAACATGAAATAGCTTTTATTCTTGTTGGTTGATTCAGGTGGACAGGATGATGTGCAGCAGCTCCTAAAAATCATCAGTAATATCCTGTGATAACAGTCACTCTTCAGGCTGATTGTCACAAGTAAACGAGAAAAGGATCATTCACACACACATTTTAACTGGCAACAGCATTCTTCTACAATAGCAGCTCTCACTCAAAGGGATGGCAGCAAGTACAGAAAAACTGCTCAGGAACAGCTGAAAGCAACATCGAGTCTCTAAGGTATGTTTCCAAACTCTGTAGATACTAATATGACTGAATAATCCTGAATCAAATCTTCCATGAGTTATTCTGCTTGCATCCAGGCTCTTCAGTTCACTCTACAGTCGTCTTTGTTGACATTAATATTATGCCTGAACAGTTTGTATTTCCTTCCTTGTTTGGCTGCAGCGGCTCCACACCGGCCTCCATCCACACCCAAACCCCAAGGCACCTCCGTGGCCCTCCCCTATCCCCCAGTCCTCTCTCTGGGGTCATTATTGGCTCTGACATGCCCTGCTGGCTCCATGAATGTTAATACAATGTAGAAGGGGTTTGGGCTTCAAAGACACACTTAGACAAATACACACGCAGGCCTGTGCAATTACACAGAAATGCTTCTGTGTTTTCATGCAGCCAATCTGAGAAGACGCCATACAAAACACACACACGCACACGCATGCTCTAGTGTGGTCCATTGTAAATACATTGCATAATTCCAAAGGGCCTTCTGCACTGACATACACACATGTATTGCTATCTGATCCCAGATAACACAGATGGAAGATACTCTGTCTATGTCGCCCTGGAGCTCAGGAGATGTCAGTGTTAGGTGAGACAGAAAAAGTCATGATGTCACCTGGACTTCCTGTCCCTCGTCGTCCCTCTGTCCTCAATAGGATTCTCCCAGTTTCCTTTTCCTGTCCTATTTGCTCCCTCTAATACTCCTCTTTAAACTAACCATTGACTATTTTGTCAACACAAAAATATGTGTTGACAAACACATATTTTTGTCAACACATAGACAAAAATACAAGACCCATATATATATATATGTATATATATATATGGGTCTTGTATTTTTGTTTGGAAGAAAGGCCATGTCTTAGTCATTAATATATTAATGACTAAGACATGGCCTTTCTTCCAAACTCCTATTCGTTTCAAAACATATAACATGAGTTTGCTGAGAAATCTAAATGAAATATTGGTTTGAGATTTTCACACTAGGAAAATTTCAAATCTAGTGAGATTTTCCTAGTGTGAAAATCGTGAGCAGAGCTGACGTTTCAGTCAGCTCTGCTTTTGGTTGTACCTTCATGGTGTAAGACTGGTTTTCATTTTGAAAGACTGTTAGACACATTTTTTTATTTAGTTTTAGACAGGATAAGACCTCAGCATCATAACAGATTCAGATGATAATCAAAGTAATGTGATATGCTCTATTTTTTATTGCTGTGACTTAGTAGAATTTTGAGTAACACTTTATTTGAAGGGCTGAGCAAAATCCTGACATGACACTGTCATAAACATGACATAACACCTGTGATGAACATGAATGTTTATGACTGCTGTCATGAAGTGGCATTCAGTATATAATGCCATTTTTAATGCAAAAGTGCATTAAAAGTGTCAACTTTGGATTCAAAGTGTCATTATTTACCAAAAGACACTTCATGACAACAGTCATAAACATTTACAAAGACTCCTTCATATTCATAACAGGTGTTTTATTTATGACAGTGTCATGTCAGTCTTATGCACACCCCTTCAAATAAAGTGTTACTGAATGTTCTAGAATTCATTTATCATAGTCCTAAATCTATTAATCAAAGGTTTCCAAAGGGCCTTCTGCATGAACATACAGACATGTTGCTGTCTCATGTCAGCCTTGTTTTACATTCAGAAACAGTTAGCATTCATTTATAACTCCTGATCCAACAAGACAAAATGAGAGAGGAAGTACATTCATATGTTTACAGTGTCTATAGAAAGAATCCATCCTTTGGATTCCTTACCCTTTTTACTGCTTTTACAAATCCGTCGTGGTCAATAAACTTTATCTTTTCTGACAAGGAACAATTCAAAATCTCAAGTAATATTTAACGTTTAGCAGTGGTTTGAAATGAGAGGGCGCTGTCTTTTGCAGCTTGACCCACATCAGTCCTTCTGGAGCCAGATCAGTGTTTGTGTTTCACATGCCTGCAGCATGCACTACCACTAAGCACAGCTCAGCATTTATCCACTTGCATTCTTCTTCTTCTTTTCTCTCTACATTTTTGCTTTCTCTGTTGGTTTAGTTCCTCTTAGTACACATCATATATTCTTATATTTTGTTGGTTTGCCACTTTGTTCTCTCCTTTCTGTTTTTAGTTTTGAAAATTTTATCCTGTCTGCCTCATTGTTTTTTTTTTCCTTTTCCTATTCTGTCATGTTGGTATCTCATTTTAACCCTTTAGTATTTCTTCCTAGTTGGGCATTTCAGAGTGTGTTTGAACAGGCACTCCAATGGAATAAAAATTCTTCCATTATCTGATAATAAGTTTTTATTGTAATCCTTGACCCTGGCCCTGAATATCAAACAGAGATTGGGGATTAAGGTGCTTAGCTGCTTCTGTCTTTGTGTGTGCATGCATATATGTGTGCTTGCATGTGTATGCGTGTGTGTGTATGCGTGTGTGTGTGTGTGTGCGGTCCTGTATTTGATACATTGAAAGACCCATCTTTCCAACAAAGTGGAACAGGATGTGGGAACTCTTACTTTAACACAGTGCATTCCAGTAACTGCTTGGATCTGGTACAAGCTGACTAATAATAAAGTTGTAAACAGATTTCTCTGACTTGTTGGTAGTTATCTGGATAATTATCTGGAGACAATTATCTGTAGTTATCTCCAGATAATTACATAAAACATTCATTTTAAACATAACAGCAACTTACAAGCTTCTTAACGTCATATAAACTCTGGCCCTTCAATTAAGCATTTATATTTCTACCTTTATAACTCCAACACCAAAAGTCCAAAGTCAAGGGCATTTTTAATAAAAACCAAATATATATATATAACAAAAAAATAAACAACTAAATTGCATATCAGTTTTAAAGTTATGTACATCATAAATAAAATATTCAGAAATTACTATTAAAAACAGAAAGGGTATTCATAAAATCACTTATCAAGCCAACTGAGCAAGTTTATCAAAATAACAGCAATCAAAATGTCAAAGGGACAGTGGTATTTACATTAATATGTTACTTATTGTTTTATTGTATTTATCTTTTTTAAAGACTTCTCATTTTGCAATCAAACTATGGAGAATTGATGCACATGAAGGCAGTGGCAGTGGAGATATTGGAGCCAGTGTGAGTGGTGTGGGTGAGCGCCGAGCTAATCAGTCTGTCGGAAACCATGATGAACAGCCTCAACACGTTTCACTAAGTGTGCCCAAAAAAGTTAGAGCAAAGTGTGGAGCAGTGAGGAGGATGAGGAGTGTGGGCTAAGCTAAACAACTTAGGTAAGACATGACCCTGCACTTAATGCACCTATAAACGGCATGAAAAGCATTTAAAGTAATACATAAAAATATAAGTTGGCATATTTTGAGACTTGAGCACCTAACCGTAATGTTGCCTACTATTCCTTTACCATGCTGAAATCAGTTAACTCTTTGTTTCACATTGGCATCATTTGATTTTCAAATGATGTGCCTTAGCAGAACCAAAGCCCAGTCCTAATATGGCGACTGGGGTTCGGGTTAGGGGTTTGGTGTGAATTAGGTTTCGGTTCAGGTTAGTGTTAGGAATATAATAATAATATGGGTTTGGGAAAATATCTTAATCAGGCATAAATGCAGATAATAAAATTAACGGAAGCCAATACTAAGGCCTAAAATGGATAGAAATACAAACGTGTGTGTATGCGTGTGTGGGGGTGTGCATGTGTGTGCGTGTTTGTGTGTGTGTGTAATGAGTCAGATGTTTAAATGATTCTATATAATTATAGCTTGCATGGTGACAGACAAGTGATCAAAATGTATGACTTAATCCTGCAGCCTTTACAGTGCTGTCGAAGCACCTGGCATCACACACATTATGTTGTGCTGGTGAGAGTGTTTCTGTGTGTGTGTGAATAAGATATTGCCACCCTCTGGTTGACCCTGCTGTGGATGATGATAATGGATTTTAAAAGAAAGGATGTGGGAGAGAACAAGCTCAAACACATTTGCACACAATCTTTGTCCTCACTGCAGTTTACCACACTTAAATATACCTTACAGTTACCTTCAGTTTAATTTTGTGTTTACACACAAGTATTCTTTAAGATAAATATATATATATATATATATATATATATATATTACTTATTGAAATAAGTCAGCAATCATCAGATCTATTTTGTTTTTTTGTTTTTTTTTTTACTTAATTTTTTTGTTAGATTTTCAATAGACAGAATTGGGACAAACATTTGATCCACTCTGATGGTTGCCTGATTATTGTTCTAACAGTTTCATGTCTGGGTAATTGGGTTAGTTCTACACACTAACACTAATGGTCACAGGTGCCTTAAATGCAAGTAACAACCATAAAGCCCTGCAAGATAGAAGTCTGTTTCTCTACACAGATTTGATTATTACATTGAAATCATGGGTCCCTGAGAGTTTCTGCTGTTAAAAATATTTAGAGATTTAAAACAAACGACAACAATAAGAAGTACAAACTCTCTGAGGCAGTCGTGTGTTATTTAAAAGCTTAAATCGTCTTTGAATGTAGAGTTCTGTTTGCTGATGTCAGCTGATGCAAATATTTTAAACACATTGACTTTAGCCAATGACAATCAGTAGCTTGCAGATTATATATGTTAAATTCCAGCTACAAACTGTAAGGTAGTTTCTGGGATTTGATGTTACTGACAAAGTAGTTTATAAGTGGGAGGAAAATGATACATAGTGTTTTATATATATATATTTTTTATTAAAGAAATATCTGAGAAGTATGACTGCATTTTTCTAGAGTTCCTTTACTATGTTGCATCTAGTCAAGACTAATTTGGTATAATACAACTCCAGTACAAATGTAACTGTTTATGAGGAAATCTAAGGTTTATTGGAGTTTAATGAACAAGCAGCATCTTGATACACAGGAACACAGCAGATAAGTCAGGGAGAAAGGTTTGGAAAAGTTTAAAGCACAGTCAGGTTGTAAACAGTAACATCCCAGACTCACAAGACTACTTCAATCCCCCATCTGACGAGCTAAACTGACTGGTTGGGCAGAGAGAGCATTAAACAGAGAAGCAGCAGAGAGGCCCATGGTTAGTCTGGAGGAGCTGCAGGGGTTCACAGCACAAGAAAATAACTTCATCTGTTAGTTTAGACTCCATATTTTCTACCTTTATTGTGGGTAAAGAGAACACTTTTGAAAGCAATTAGTCACACTTGATTTTATTCAGGTTGTATGGCACTTCTTCTTTCATCCAGTTCATGTAAACATCTGGTGAGATACTTCAAAAAAAAAAATAATAAAAATAAAATAAAAAAAAAAATATATATATATATATATTTTGATGTGTCTGTTTTTGGATAAAATGCACTTAAGGTAATCACACTCTGCAGTTTTGTGTCATGAATCAGTGCAGACAAAATGAGGAACATTTATAATTTTTTTATATTTTTTTGTATTCTGAAACTCAAAAGGCTGGAAATGATAAAAAATGATAAAAAAGTAAACAAGGAACAGAAAAGGCAATGCAGAGAAAAAGCATTTATAAATATCCAACATGAGAGCACACACAAATGAACACACTTATTGACATGTGTGACAACCAATAGCAGGACATTTTTACCAGCTTGTACACCATTCTTACTTTCCCAATATCTTTGACAGCTTTCCATTGAAGTGTGTAAGATAGAGAGAACGGGCAAAATAAGCTATGGTGAGGGGCGTTCAACACACACACACACACACGCACCCCTGCACGCATGCACCCAAGCACACACACACACAGGTCGAATAGTGCAACAGTA
Organism: Alfaro cultratus; assembly: GCA_903066825.1. Taxonomy (NCBI): domain Eukaryota; kingdom Metazoa; phylum Chordata; class Actinopteri; order Cyprinodontiformes; family Poeciliidae; genus Alfaro; species Alfaro cultratus. The sequence continues at coordinate 37,366 of CAEFZX010026444.1, read as the reverse complement.
AGCCAATTGAGTGAAAGAAAAATCACTCCTACATGCATAGTGGCAGGCAACGGAAATTTCCTTGCAATCCCAATGACTGACTATTAATAAATGGAGTAAAGGCCTAATGAGAGCAGAATCCTCTGGAGGCAACTTTTCTTTTCTCCTTAATACCCCACCTCTCTCTCATCATTTCCTGTTTCACAATAGAAGGTTTCTTCAGATATTCATTCAACACCAGCTGACTTTTGTTCTTCTATATGTTTGTTAGTCCAAAGAAAAGTCTGCTTCTTTCATTTGCTGTTCAATTTTCAACAAGAACCAAGCATTTCAGCTCGTTTGTGTATGTGACTGAGACTGACAAGTGTTCAGGTTGAGATCTGTGTGCTTTTCCAGAAACCAATATGATGTAAAATGAAAGTCTCAAAGACTGAATCATGTATATGCAGCTGGTTTAAGATAATAACGCCACCGTGTGTTTACAGTTTTAACAGCTTTTTCTATAGTTTTACTTTTAAACTCTTTAAACTATTTTATTTTAAACCGTATTTTGTTTTCGTATTTCGGCAAATGAAGACGCATTCAAGCTAATCATTTCAATGAAACATGAATATTGAGGGTAAACCAAGCGTAACTAATTGATACAAGAGCATCCTATTGGCAACTTTTACTGTATTATACCTGGAGCGTATCTTTCTACTGAAGGGAAATGTTAACAAAGGCCTGCTGGCTTCACCTGCCAGTCCATTCAGCTGCTGCTGCACCACGCTCTTATCTGTGAGGACGTGTTCCTGTCATGAGATCTGTTTGTTCCAGAGTTCCTAAGCAGTTTGGAAAAGAATGGAATTTGTTTTGAGAAATTTCTAGATCTGCATAAGCATGGAAAAAGAGAAAATTGAGTTCAGAAAAAAATTTCTGAGTTTGCAGGCATTTCTTTTTGTCATTGCATTTTCTAGATTTGAAATACGCCCCAAAAAATAATGTTAATGCTCAGTCACAGCTGATCATTGATTGTTGATCGTCGATTTACTGTCCTGAACATCTGTTTGATTTAAAACTAAAACTTTCTCTGCCATCCAATACAGGGAGAAAAGAAGAAGTCTTCAATATCTGAGACAGAGGCTTTGCAAAGCAAAAAGTATTTATTAAATAACACAAATGGCATAAGGAAAGGATTGCAAAAACAAATTTAAAATCTAATGTAGTTTATTTTAAAGCTCAACCTCATTAAGATTTAATACAAAATAATGTCCATGTTTTATAGAAATTATATAAACATGCTAGTTAAAATGACAACCATAAATTAGTTTGCATGTTTCATATTTAAGAAAACAATATAATATATCTTCTTTTATGTTAATAATTCCATCATTTGTAGTATACATTTTTATAAGCAAATTGTTAAATGTTAAGGTTCAGCTGTGAAACACAATTCATGTCCAGGCGGACTTGTTGGAGGTGACTGGACAAGAAATGACTAACACACAACACTGCCATCTAGTGGCGCACCAAAGAATCTGTTGTGCTCATGACAGTAGAAGAAGGGTTTCTCTAAAGAACAAGCAAGGGCACACATACATGCACGCATACACACACAGACACACGCATTTGAGCGCACGCACACACACATTGGTGACAGTATGACGGCCTTTTTCAGGAGATGTTGTCCCTGGGAGCCATACAGCCTGCTAATACAGGGACAATTGTTCTCTAAGTGGGGTCTGGAGACCTGCAGGGGGCTACGAGGAGGAGTCCATTGAGCCCCCGATGGAATAACAAAATAGATAATTTGATGATAATTCAATCAATTATCTCCAAAAGCATAGAAACAATCATTATTCAGGGCTACCCTAAAAATGGATTCTATGAGTTTTTGATCAACTAAAGCAGCTCACTGTTTAACACCGACTCAGGCTATCAGTGTTTCTCTATAAGACCACAATGCAAAGCAAACATCCACAGCTGCCATGTTTAATTGTTCAGCCCTGACTTGTGAACCACATGCTTTTTAAAGAGTGAATAACAGGAAGTTTGTAGGGGGCTTGTGTTAATGAGGCTGCTTGAACGTTGGGGGGGAGGGGGGGCATGCTGATCCTCAGGGGCTGATAGGGCCCATTGGTTCTGCTCTTCATCCACAGCATGAGATAAAGGGACAGAGAGATGCAGAAATGCATGGGACATGAGTGAAGACTAGCCTTCAGTAAACTAATAGATGTTATACTGAGGAGAAAAGTAGAGACTGAAACAAATTGACACATGTACTGATCATACATATGAAAAGAATAGTTCCTGTAGTGTTATCTTTGAATCCCGATTACTCTAGGCATTAACCAGAAGTAAAACATGCATAGTAAATTCACAGCACTTTAAAGGTAATATGAAATGCATTTTTTGGTTTATAAAGAAACAATAAACATTCTAGAAATGCCTTAAGTATTTTAAAAAATTACATAACTTTGAAAATGAGCATGTGTTTTCTTTAATACTTTTACAAAAGTCAAAGTTATCCAAAAATATTGTAACAACAGCCTTTAAATTTCTTTATGTTATGATCTGCAGCTGTTTCTCTGTGCTCTGTTTGTTATTAAATCATTTTTGTGTTTTTCTTTAGGCTTTCTTTAGGTTAGTGAAGTCCTTTGTGTTGAGTTTTTCTTTTTCTGTTCTGTGCATTTTGGCTTAGACTCTTATTTTGGTATTAATCACATAAGTTTGCAGTGCTCCTTATTCACATTTCACAGAGCTTCCTGTTTATGCCTCTGGATGGTTGTACTCACCTGGTTTCCTGCCTCAATCACATCTCTAAAGTATTTAAGCTCCTTGATCTCCGGATTCTGCTGGATTCCTCTGTGAACTCTTTTTGTTCTGTCAGAGTCCCCGTCTTTAAATCCTTCATTCCACAGCCGTCTTGGGTCTGCTAATGTCCAAACATCAACAATATTATAATTTACTCCCCTTGATGCAAGTAAGTCATACTGTAAATTCATTTACAAGGAAAAAATTCATTCATTGTATTTTACCATAATGCTAAAATATTAACATGATAAATGAACTCATTTATTTATTATACTTTATCATACAAAATCTGAAGATATGCTTAAAAATGCTTACATTTTGATAGCACTGTATGTTCTAAACGGATGAAACTACAGATGCACCAAATAATAGTTGACCACAATTCAGTGATTTCAGCTTGATGACATCCAGTTTTACTCATTTATTTTGTGTATGGTTCTACATATTGTCTATCCACTTAATATCCTGAGCTTTTCCGTTTATTTTCTTTTGCGCCTTGTGTAAAAATGACAGGAATGTAGCTGGTTGTTCATTTAAAGCTTTGCCTATTTGAGTTCATTCTTCATTAAAACATAAAACCTTCCATAACTTACCAGCAAGACATTTAATTTAAATTCATTTTGGTACCAAGAAACAAACATACATGTGAATATTTGCATGAAAAAGCAGATATTGGCAGATATTCATGATTATGATAAAATTTACAATGAAACATCACAGCATAATGGTTTTAAGTGTAGATTTGCAAGTTATTTATGTTTATGCTGTTTCATCAGTCTCTCTCAACTGAAACAATCAGACTGTATTATAGTGAACATGATCTCTCTTGGTGATAAAAAGTTTCTTATCTGCTCCAGTGCCTGAGATAAAGGAAGTGTGGAGGCAGAGTGGATTCTCAAATAGTCTGAAAAGCAGAAAGTTCTGTATTTAACTTAACATTTCACCAAAGTAGAAACCTTCAGCACACCAACGTATACCCTTGTAAATTCAAACCTTTGTTCTAACTACAATAACATAAGGTAAATTACAGCTTGTTAATCAAAAGTGAATTCTACAATTTCCATTCCTTTCTTACATGTATGCCTCTATCTTTCATCTTAAATCTTAATAAGAAAATGTACATTTTTTCACGATCGTCCATCTCATTTTTGCTCCGTTTCTCCCCCTTCTCTTTCTCATATTACTCTCCTCCCTGAACGCCGCTAAAGATCAGGCTTTAGAAAGACATTTCAATTTACTTATTGGCCTTTAGAAAACACCTCTGGTCAGATTTGGATGCAGTCCTACAGTTAATGGTCTAGATCTGTTAAATGGCAAGCAAGAGCCGCAACCCGTATCACGTCAGACTGGAAGATGCCAGTAGATATAACAGCAGGTACAGAGCTTTATCCTTCTGTCAAGGAGACTGAGGACTGCTAGTGGATATGGATTATCTGTTTCAGAGCAAGCGTTTTAATCTGCGTGTGTGTGTGTGTGTGTGTGTGTGTGGGTGTGTGTGTGTGTGTGTGTGTGTGTGTGTGTGTGGGTGTGTGTGTGTGTGTGTGTGTGTGTGTGTGTGTGTGTGTGTGTGTGTGTGTGTGTGTGTGTGTGTGTGCCCCCCTCAGCTGGCAAGTAGTTTAGATGCATTCACTGGAGTACAAGCAGCTGCTTGTGTCACTTTCACTTTGTGTATTAAGGCAGGCAGATGCTGGCCACAGGGAGCTGGCATCCAGACCTCACTTAACTCATTAGTTAACAGAAGTTTGTCAGGTTACAAATTACTTCAGATTTTTCTTTTCTTTACAGTTCTTCTTAACCTGTAATATTCAAGCCCTGTGTTCAGTAGCAGATTGGTTTAACATGACTCCCAGAAACACAAATGAAAATGATTCAATAGGTCTTTTTAAGTCTTCATAAGACTCATATAGGTACAAAGAACACATTTCTACAGTTCCTGTTTGGCCTCTTACCCTATCAGTGATCCTGTGTCTAGTCTTGATTTTCATTGTCTAGTCTTGTCAGCTTCAGATCAGTCAACAGTGTGTGCACCTTTTGTTTTTTTCAATAGATAATTCACATCAAAGCAGACATAAGTCACATGTGGGGTACCCCAAGGTTCAATCCAGGAACCCCTCTTATTCAATATCTATATGTTTCCACTAGCTCAAATTATAATAGGAAATAAGATTAGCGATCATAACTACACAGATGATACACAGCTCTACATTATGATGTCACCAGGTGACTCTGAACCCATCCAATCACTGAACAGATGCATAGAACAGATAAATGTGTGGATGTGCCAAACCTTTCTCCAGTTGAACAGAAACAAAACTGAAGTTATTATCCTTGGACCTAAAGAGGAACAATCCAGAATCAATGCACAGCTTCAGGTACTGCAGCTAGAAACTACTGATCAGGATGAACTCTGACCTGAACCTTCATAGCCACATAAAGACAGTTACAAAGTCGGTCTTCTATCACCTGGAGAACATTCCCAGCATTAGAGGACTAATGTCTTAGCAAGCTTTACAGACATTTATCCATGTGTTCATCTTTAGTCACATTGATTACTGTAACAGTGTCTTCAGAGGTCTGTCTACAAGAATCAATCCTCCAGCTGCAGCTGATCCAGAACACTGCTGCTGCCTTCCTGACTAAATCCAGGAAGATAGAGAACATCACCCAGTTCTATAGTCCTTCCACTGAGAGAATAGACTTAAAAAAAACTGTTGTTAGATTATAAATCACCACCACAATACATTAAAGATCAACCTTCCAGACCTCTCAGGTCTTCTGGTTCTGAGGATGCAGAGCAGAACCAAACATGGAAAAGCAGCATTCAGCTTCTATGCACCACAAATCTGGAGCAAGCTTCCAGAAAACTGCAAAACTGTTGAAATACTGAGTTTCTTTAAATCTAGATTAAAATCCCTGATATGTAACAACTTGACAATGTATAATGTTTATTTGTATCACACATTTCAACAGTTAGGAAGTTCAAAATGCTTTACATCATTAAAAAAACATCTTTTATAACTTTGTACACTGAGTTTTCAGGGTAAACACTTAAAAACAATCAATAACATTTTAAATTTTATCCTAAAACAACAGGGAGCAAATGAAGGGTGATCAAAATTGGGGTAATATATTCACGCCTCCTTGTTTTCAACAGCTGACGGGCTGCATCATTTTGTACACTCTGCAGTCACTGCTGGGAGCTCCGGTCCAACCGATGTGCCTTGAGGACCAGGGTTGGGAAACACAGTATTAAAGGAAGATTAAATGGATAGTGCTGCTTTGCCTTACAGAAAGAAAACATCCAGGTGGGATCGTCCCTGTTCACGCATAGCTATGCTCCAGGTACTCTTGATTACTCTCACAGCATGCAACCGCTGCATGATAGGCTGATCTGTAATTGTGAGAGTGTGCATACACGTTTGTTCATCTCCTGTGTCTCAGTGGGCGTTCTGTGTTGGACTCATTTAGGGCCCAACCTGCCTATTGATTCTGAACTGGACAAAGCTGAGTAGGAAATGGTGTGTACCATCAAATAAAGTAAAAATATATATATATATATGTATCCCATATATATATAGATATATATATGGGATACAAGTCAACTGGTAAATATATAAAAAATGTCTTGTTGCATATGACTGAAAAAGCTGTGTTGTCATCTAAGAAATGGAAAATGTCTGAACTGATTCCTGGAAATCTCAAAGCCTAAATCTGTTGGGGGGAAAACAAAAAAAAAGGTTTCCAATGTTTGAACCAAAAACCTGCTCACATCTGGAACCTCACCCTGCCTCCATTCAACACAAGCCAACAGAGAGTGCATCTCAAACACAGGTCACCTGAAAGCTAAGATCATGCAACTGTGTATATGTTTTTTGTGTTTTTTTTGTATTTTTATCTCTCCATCTGGCTTTCTGTTCCACATGCTGAATGAGAGGATTCAATCAAGCCTGCTCCACCTACAGAGCTGGGGGTGGGGGTCTGGTGGGAGCATAAGCAGTTGTAGTTTCATATGTTTCACATCCACCCGTTACCCCGCAATACTTGAAAAACAATGAGAGTGACCCAGTTGCAGGATTCCAATTAGTATTAGATATGCAACAGTTAAGATTAGAATGCGCCTCCTTCTCCAGTGGAAGCGGGAAGAGATCGGGGAGAGAGGAGGCTGCCGCTCTGATTACCAACCGAGCCCAAGTGTAGGGTCGTGATAAAGGCGTGTGTGTGGAGAGAGAGAGAGGTGAAGGTGGGAAAGATAAGGCATCGGGGGCACAGCTGAACATCGGAGCACCAGCTCACCTACTCACACACACACAGATCTCAGTCGGTCCCGTTTGTCCGTTGAGGGAATATTTATTACTAAAAAAGCTTGACTCCTCCCTGACGGGAGTGGAGGTTATTTTAATCAGTGGAGAGGGAATAGAAGAAGATAGGGTGCTGTCTTTGTGTGTGTTTGTGTATGTGTGCAGCAGAACTCACTGAATTGATTTTTTTATTTTTTTCCCTTTGGCTGGGACACTCTCAGTAAACTAAGACAGTCTGACTGTGTGCCTATGTGTTGCTGTTGGACTGACCTGAATGAGAACAACTCTGAAGGTCAGCAGGATATTATGTCGGCCGGAATATTGGAAATGGCAACCATTCTTTACTTCGTGTATCTTTTAAGACAGGATAGTCTCTTTTTTATAACCCCAATCAATTCTTGTAACATTCTGAAAAATTGTCATGTTGTTTAGCTATAACTGTAGAACATGGTTTAGTCATTAAATTGATCTGATTGGTTTCAGGAAACATAATTTAACTAGCTGTACACATTCCTCTGAAAGCCATGCTGTGAAGCAAATTATTTTTAATATATCCACCTCATCTGTGTTTTCAAGCTTAAAAGTTGACAATATTATGACAGGTTTTATGCTTTTTTTGTAAACTATCTATGTCTTCATTTTTTGTCCTCTTTGCTCACTCCTGTGTTATTCTGCCTCCCACCTCAAACAACACCATATATATTTATGAACAAGCAGTGTTTTCATATTATTGACTGTAAATCATACAGGCTCTTACAAGACATCTTCTAACATATCAAAATACAAAATACTCATAAGGAAGATAAAACATTTTTTTATTTATTTATTTTTGTTATCATTCCTGTTCCATCACAGCAACATGTATTATTTTTTATTCAAATTAATTCTAAGTTTCAAATGCAGAAAGGCTTTCTCTCTGTGGTGACAAACATTTTCTACAAACAAAGCTGAACACAGTCTAAAAATAAACTGAGAATAAAGCCCAGAATATTGTGAAATCTTAGGGAACGGCCTTCTCTGTGTTTCCTTCACAGTGAGCAAGAACCAGCAAGCTTCAGTAAAATTAGTCAGAGCAAAATCAACAGCAATAAATAAGAATCACTCACTTTACATCATAGTTTGATGGTAAGCAAATATTTTTACAGTTTATTTCAGTTATTAGTTTGCAAAAAGACATTATACAAAGTAAGTTGGAGTAAGTTAGGACATGTCTGCTCAATACATATGAGGTCGATTAGAATGACCAAGTGTCCACATGCTAGATTGGCTTTGTAAAAACTCATCCTGATGTGAACTCCATAATTTACAGAAAAACAATGTCAGGATCAAATGAATGTTTCCAACTGACTGACAGAAAATAAATAAGTTACAGTTTGACTGACTGTACACATCTGTACACATCATATGGCCTTCATATGGAAACATGAAGGCTTCTTCAAAAATTCCAATTCAGTTCAATTCAGTTTATTCATAAAGTGCCAGTTCACCTCAACTCGTTTCAAGGCACTTTACAAAAAAAACATTTTTATCCAATCTGATATGCATTCCAATAGATGCTAGTTATCAAATAATATAGTATGAACAATTAATTATTCAAACTAGTTTAAAAGGTTTCTATCTAAAGAAAGTAAGCAGCAGATTGGATTGAGTCACTGACCTACATCATTCACTCCTCCAAGACCAGAGCGTACCACTCGCCTTGTGTCACTGACCTTACAGTCAACCACGCAATCCATCTTTTCCACTAGTGATTTCTGTCCAAATGCTGAGATAAGAACTGTAACAGTTTTACTGTTAGGGCTTATATGCATTTTTCATCAGAATTTATCAGGACAAATCTTGAACTTGTCTAGTTATTTCTCTATTCACATTTTTAGATCATTCTGTAATTTGATGGCAGCATTTTTAGGTCTAAAGAGGAGTTTCAATTTTGCTTCCAACTTTTTGGTCCGACTGGAGTGTTGGACGTTAACTGCAGTTTGGCCCTGAATCACATGATTCACTGGATGTCATCACAGCACATCCAACCTGAAAATGACAGTTTAGGGTCATGCTGTTTTCTGTTTTTCTAAGTGTGTAGCTTTGGCTTGAACCCGTCCACATCCAAAGCAATGAGATTAGACTATCATGCAACCCTTACACTCTCAAAGTGTCCAACAAATCTAAACGTTCAATTGGAAGTGTCACTGGCTAAGCCCTAAGCGACATCTCAAAAGGGAGCTCTTCAGATAGCTCCAGCTGTTAAAATACGCCTGCTTCCCCCAATGAGATTCTGAGAGGATAAATAGAGATGGGGAGGATTAGTTCACAGGCGCTACGAGGACAGGATCCAAATTAGTGCCGGCCTCAATCATCCTGCCCCAAACCCCCTGTCCGTTCACGCAGCCGGATCGTAGGGGTTTGTTTTCCTGCACTGTCGCTTATGTTCAAGGCTGACTGGCAAGGAAATTCTGATGCAACGACGTGGTCAATTTGGCCACTAATTCCTGCCTCGATTCAACACAAACCCCAATGACAGACCCCTCTCCCGCTGCCCTCCCAGCTCCACTTCTCCCCTGCATGCCTCTGTCAGATTAGGGCCCAGTTAATTTCAGAAGTAACTGATGTCCTCATTCATATTTACAGCAAATATTTTATCCAGTTATGCCAGGAGAGGTCTGCATCATTTGGGCTTGTGCAAGTTTTGTTTTGTTATGTTTTTGTTTGTTTTTTGGTCTTTCTTTGTAAAAGTTTTGGAGATGGCAAAAGGATGTAAACTGTGAGAGAGTGGAATGAAAAGAGCAGATAGACACCACCTGCTCTTTTCACATTTTTGAAAAAAAAAAATAAAATATCTATAAATGCCAAAAGAGAGCATTAATAATATTCTTATTTGAACTATTCTTTTCAAATGGATAGTAAACATTTCTGAATGTCATATGGAGCCTTAGTAATATTACCCTTAATTAATGCATAATAATTAGTTATTAAAGTGTTTATGGATGATGTGATAACATATCTACAAACTATTTTTAGCCATCTATAAGGGTTGCTATAAGGTGGTACCAAATACATAAATAAGGCCAAATGAGCTGGGCAACGTTGCAATTCACACTCTACTTAAAACTACCTTTATAAAAGTTACAAAGTTTTGTCAAGCATCTTTTGTTCATTAACACTTGTGTTGCACTCAACAAGTACATTGTACTTTAAAGATTAAATAAGTGGGTAAAGTTGATTTTATTTTTCTGTGTATAGTCTCTGGTTACTCAAGTTTATGAAGGTGACTGATTTAGTGTGACCTACCTGGTAGGTTTGTTGTACTGTGCTTTGATACAACATAAGGTTCTATGGTGCAGAGAATTTGTGATAATAGTGCAGAGTAACATAGTCAAGACAAATACATGGTGCTCAGTGTGCAAAAAGAAAAAGGTAATGCAAGTTAAAGTGAGTCAGTGTTTAACCTTTACGTCAGTCTGTAACAATTTTGTCATTTTCTTAATCCTAAGAATTGAGTAAAATGAACCTAAAGTGCGTCTTTAATTAAAGTAGTTTTTTTCCCCCAGGTTTTTTATCCCTGATCCAACAGGACAGCTTGACTTGTAGATGTTCACTGTTACGGACACGTGTCCTTCTCTGACATCAGCAGATGCTGACCGTTATGGTGGAGGCTTCTGGTACTCTGCTTCAAATTCATCAAACTGTTGTCATCTGTTTTATTTGAGCAATCTGTTCTTAATAAAAAATAACAAAGACAAAGTTATTTATTTATTTGTGTTAGTGGGTAAAAACTGGAGGAGGCGTCATCAAAACTCCTTTGGCAGCTTCATTTGGTGACTATTATTCCGCTTGCTGCTCATTGTACAGTGGCTCTCAAAACTTACACCTCCTGTAGCACCTTTTATAACTTAAATTAATGAGAGATTGATAACTTGAGCAACTTACAAAACTTTTTTGAAAGTATTTACTTTCAAAAACAATGAATTATACTGGTCTAACTTTTAATGTTTTTGATTAAAAAACCCTCAAAAAGCTTTTACATTAAATCATTGTTTTTAACTTATCTGTCAGTGTGATTTGTTATGTTTAAGCCACTCTTGTTTTAAAACTGCAATATGTAACTTTTATAAAAAAATAAATTATGCATTTTACATATTTGTTAAAACCATTATTATGTTCTGACAGCATAACAAGAGACAGTCTGTGAAAAAACCTGTCACACCTTCATATTTCTGTGAATTAAGGATTCCCAGAAATAAAACAGGCAGCAGTTCATTAAAACATTTCCATTTTTATATCAGTTGTTAAAAACAGATTAATAAAAAGCCTAGATTTGTATTCCTGTTCACTGTGATGACCTTTTACACCAAAACAAAATTTTTATCATTCAGTATTTTAGGTTAAACTCCATATGCAGGCAAAAAACATTTGACCAGACAAAGAAACACAGAAAACAAAAGAGCATGAACACACTCTTGTCTCTCATGTCTTTGTTGTTTTTGTCTATCTCAGCACGGTCCTGTGTTCCTTGCCGTGCTCTGAAAATGGTATTTGGGAGACAAACAACTTCATTTTCCTGTGCATCAGTAATTAGCTGTGGAATTAGCGGGCTTGACGTGCCTCCACAGATCAGCCGGCCCTCCAGGGAGGCCTGCGGGTCCAGGCAAGCCGCATTTCCAATTATTGTGTTGAATTGCTAATTTAGTTATTGTGCCTGCCGTAATTGTGATGGGTATTGGGTGTGCAATTCAATTTGTTTTAAATATTTGTGGGCTGGCGTATTGGTAATGGAGCTGACCTATCTGCAGGCCTAGTATAGGAGTTGGAAATAGAGGAAGAAAGATCTTCAAAAAAGAAAGTTACTATAAGGATGTTTTGGCCCCATTTTCAGACACACACACATGCACACGCAAACCTGCTCATACTCCATCCTCTGCTTTGATCATCTTAGTGTGATTTTTATCCTCTATAAGACTGTTGAAGTTAAAAATCCTGAAATTTAGAAACGAAAAATAGCACTTTATGGTCTGAAGGGTTTCTGTTGGGGAAGCTGACCCCGCTCAGAGTCAAAAAAGAGACTGATCTGCCAAATAAAATCTGTAACAATTCATTCTGTACAAGATTTACATTATGTGTATGGTGTGTGGTGAAACCTACACATAGAACTACAACAAACAGAATGGTGATCAGGCTGCTTGTAGATCTTATAGTCATGTAATGCCTGAAAATAACTGTATTCAACATGGATGTGGCATAAAATTTATTTGACAATATATATTGTGATGGGTGGCAGTAACAATGCATCATATACAACATAAGGTTGTTTATGATACAACCTTATGTTGTATAATTTGTATAAAACTTACAATAGAAATGAAAACAATCATAAATTATATCTATATAGAAACACAATACCCTTAAAGTAATGGATGTCTTTGTTGAATCCTGCTCTTTGTTCCCAGTGTTGTGGCTGGAACTTGCAGTCAGCTGCATTGCTGGTATTCAAGCACATGTATTGTTTTAAGGTGGTAAAACAAATTGCTTGTATTTCCTATCTTCCCCACACTTTGCAAATTACATTTTTCTGCTCCTGGTCTGAGTTCAACTTTCCTGAGTGGGGGGGTCATTTGGACCCCACCATTTTTTTACTCTGTGCATGGTCTGGCCAGGTCGCACTGAGCACTTTTACCAGGTTTCCTTTTTGTAGTTTCGGAAGGACCGTCAGACCGTCACTCCTCCTGAGCATCGCAATAAGACCGCTGGAGGTTAGACCCAAACCAGGTCCAGATGATTCACATTTTTGAGCCTGCCTTTTCAAGGAGCTCTTTCCTTACGCTCTCAGCCATGCTGCTTCTCGCTTCCTCTGTTTTGATACCAGCCGGTTATGTCATGAATAAACATTATCATGGTTAACCGGTACACTACAGATCTCTATTGTAGGCCAATTTTCTATGATTCCTGTCGCAGAAACCATAAAACCAGCATTTCTAGTATTCAGAGGCCAAAACAGTGAAATAACCAGATGGATGTGAAAGTACTGTGCAAATGCAGATGAGTACAAAGAGCCTGTGTCTCTACAATGAGTGTCAGGAGACCAGTGATTTTTCTAAAAGCAGAGTCCAGAGTGGCAGACGGTGAGTGAAGTTCAGCAGACACAGAGCTATTTTAGACATTACCTGGAATTGATAGTTTGCTAGGTTTTGCATGAGTTTAGATGGTTGTACAACCACAGGCCACTCTATCAGGAACACTGCTGGTTTTAGATAATAGAAGTGGCAGCCAGTTTGGTCTTCTGCTACTGTAGCCTGTTTGTGTCAAGGCGAAACAACAACATTCCCAAAACCTGACCATTAGCAATTCTCTCTGGATGCACCGGCTTCCTCCTGCAGTCCAAACACATGACTGCTTAGTTAATTCTCTCTGTAAGCAGGTTTGCATGTGTGTGTGGGGGTGTGTTTGCATGTGTGTGTGTCTGTGTTGACCTGTGATGGACTGGTGATCTGTTCAGGGTGGACTCCATCTTTATTACGCTGATGTATTTATACGAATGAGTTTGCTGCAGTAACAATATACTGCAACAATTTACTTAGTTATAATATTCCGATATCGGGGATGTTTCCTTTTTCCGCTTGTATAAATGAAGCAGAAATAAGAAACTAAAAACAGTCATAGAGTCCTGAACGATGGAGGAAGTGCAGCAATAGCTCAGCCATTTTTAAAAGTATACTTAAGTTTTTCCCTTTTTATAGCTGCATCTCCCTCATTCTATGTAAATCTAGTGAAAGCTGTGGTCAGTCACGAGCTGAGCCACCTGCACCAGTGACATGCAAACACATGCAGGTGCCATGCAATACAACTCTCCACCTCCCATAGTAACACCATTCCAGAGACCATTTTCAAACTAAACTGGCTCTTCAAGCAAGCGTATGAAATCAACAACCCTCTAAGCCACAGAAGCGTCACGTTTAGCTCCATGTTGATACGCTTCATCACACAGTTGCTGCAGATTTGTCTGTGGCTCATCCAACAGCAGAATCTCCCATTCCACCACATCCCGAAGGTGCTCTGTGGGACTCTGAACCATTAGAGTATAATGAACACATTGTCATGTTGGAGAATCTGGTTTGAGACAAACTGAACTTGGTGATACAGTGAATTATATTCCTGGAAGTAGATATCAGAGGATGGGTTCACTGCTCATAATAGAATGGACATGGTCAACAAAAACACAGAGCTAATCTCTGGTGTGCCAAGAAAATCTCCCACACGCCGTTAGGTTACACAACCACCTCCAGTCTGCACCGTTGATATGAGGATAGAACAACACTGTGAAACATTTAATAGGGTCTATTATGTTTTTTACTCTTTAAGTCAAAATATGTTTGATTTTGAACTTAAATGTGTGAAACTGATTATTTTGTCTCATCTCCAAGTTGAATAAACTATGATTAAGTTACCACTAAAACTCTCTAAGAAATAAAGGTGTGAGTGGGAACTTGTGCAACAAATGTACGTGTAAATGTTGCTGTAACTCATTAATTCAGAGTTATTGTAAATGGTGATTGCCGCTGGCAGGAAAGACAGACTTTCCAGGACTGGCCTGATCTGTGGAACAAAACCGCCTTTTTCCTGCACTTACAGAAACACAAACATGTTGTTGTACATGCAGGCACTTCACATGACCAAATGGCCAGGAACAAATAGTTCATGATGAAAAACTCATTTACACACATTTGTGCATTCAAAGACATGCAGATAATGTGAAAACAGCCATTTACACTTGGTAGTTGTTTGATCATCAATTAAGCTCCATCCCTTTATCTGTGAGGCTGTTAGATCTCCTGGCTGTTGTGCTTTTCTTCTAACTGTCCACAGAACCAGGCAACATCCAAATTGGCACATTGTCTGTTTGTACTTACAACCCAATAATGTTATGTTTCTGCTTGTATGAGAAATCTTGAAATCAAACTAAATATCTTGCTTAGAAATATTAAGATCTTCTTTGTTTTTCTAAATTATATTAAAACCGAAAGTCAAATGGGTTTATTTAGAAACATATCATAATTGTTCCATTAATCATTTGTATTTAAATATTTATTTGAATCTTATTGCCAGAAAAAAGCCTCTACCCACACAAGGCCACATTTATATATGCAGGCTAAGCAGTAGTGTTAGTGCCAAGATCTCTATTTTTTTGTTTCTTATAATTTTCTTTTTATCTTTTGCTGTAATAATTTTTTTTTTTTTTTTTTTCTGACAGCACTCTGAATACATCAATACTAAGAATGAAAAAAGCCTGAGTGACCGTTATGCTGCCAGGCAGTGTTGAAGCATTTCACAAAAACAACATTGTAAAGTGAATACTGCCTTCAAATTATCGAACTTCATCTCAAATCAGTCAGGAGACAACTGGCGCCTGGACGAAAGTGGGCCAGGTTAAAAAGCCTGAGAAGAAGTCTTGCCTTCTTCCCAGACCAGACTGAATATTATTTGATTGTACTGTTATTTGTAAAGCATAAATTCTTATTACTCAGAATATATTAGCAAACAATCATTGTATTCCAAACGCTCTTCACACATTGACGATATATTCACAACAGATTATGCAGGTCAGGTGAAATCAGTAGAATTTTAACTTGAAATTAAAATTGTTAGAATTGTAAATTTGGAGACTATTCCTGCTTTGTGATTTGGTGCAATTTCATGCTACAATGAGCCATGAGCAGATGGGTAAACTGTGGTTATGTATAGTCACCAACAACAGTCAGACTGTGAAAGAAGCTCAATTGGTAGTGAGGGCCTAAACTGCCAAATTATAGCATCAGTTTCTTTTCGTCCACACAACTACTGCTCAATGGATGTCTTGCATGATTTTGGACAATTCATTATAAACCCGAGAGGTTTTTGTGGGAATATTCCAAATGGGTCAACAGTTTCTGAAATGCACACACCAGCCTGCCTGGCAATTACAGCCATGACATGTTTAAAATCAATTTTCCTCCCATTCTGTTCACTTTAAACTGTAGAAATGTATCTGTAGATACCTAAAGGCATTGAGATGCTGCCATGGAATTGGCTGAGTTTTTATTGTTAAGCAGTTGAACAGCTGTACATAATAAAGTGGCTGGTAAGTGTAAAAATCTTTGAAATTATTATGACAATGTAACCCACTTAAAGGTGTATACACGTCACAGACTAGGTGACATGGAGCTGAGATGTAATGCAATAACTAAACACACAAGCAATTGCTGTTTCAGCAACTGTTAGTTAACATAAAGAATAATAATAAGCACAGAAGTACATAAAATTTTTAATCTGGGCCCTTTTTAATTAAAACAACTCACAATGTCTCTAGGAGCTCAATTCCTTGCTGGTGAATGATTGTTCCAAGCAGGGCTGTCACGATTCCTCGAATGATTCAAGTACCTTGATTATTAAAATTCCTTAAGGCACATTGTCTTCCTCAAAGCTCTGTTGTATTATGTTTTACTATTTAGTGCACCGTGTTCCCACCGGATGACTAGTTATGTTGGCCACATTCTCATTTCCGCCTATGAGCTGTTGACAAATGCTAAATGCTAGCAGCATAACAATTTTCAAGCTCAGTTCGGGGCATGATAAGGGATTTCATTGATTGATGATAACGTCTGGGTTTTTATCATTTTCAGGGGACCAATAGTCATCCTGAAAATAACTGCAATAATTGGACCAAAATAGCCTTTCTCCTCCCAGAGCTGCTGCCTAGTCTTTGGTTCAAAACAAACAGCGGTGGAGGCTGTGGAGGATATACAGTATTTATACAGGTGGAGCAGAGCAATGCAGGTATAGGTGGAACACAGTGGACTGCTGTAGCTGATACTTAGTACAGGTTTACGGACAAACCTTTCCCAATTAAAAGACTTCAATATGTTTTCCTCATTCAGGTTTGTAACTAACATCTCTGAGGTTTAACCATGAGTGCCATTAACAGAAAGACATCATATCAACAGGACGTTTGAACAATATCCACAAGTCATAAGCATGCTGCTTCAATTTGTGAATGTGAAGGCAGCAGCAGAAACGCTTTTTGATGCAAAGGAAAAAGAAGGAATATAATCAAAACAGTATGATTGCCCTGTGATTCACGCCAAAATGCATCTAATCTCACATTAAAATATATTAATTTGCTTTTTAATTGGCATTTTAAAAATAGCACTTATGAAATTAGCAGAGAAAAGGCTTGTATGGTCAATTACAGCTAACACTTGGGTTTGGCACAGGAGCCATTGGACACAAGCCATAAGTATTTAAATTACACAGAACCAGAGGGCCTGATTACAGCTATGCTGAATTTAGAAGCTGTAATTGTACTCACAGGCACACAATAATGCCATTCAAAGGCTCTTGTTCGAGGTAAGAAGGCTTTCCTGAATGGTGTAAAGGACTGAAATGTAAATTATGAAATCATGTTCAGGTGTCATATTGATTTGAGTGGAAAAACATGTATCACTTCCAGATTCAAATGCATTTTACAAGCAGGTCAAAGCAGAAACATAGTTGCGTAATTTGAATCTTTGAATTTATTTATGGACACTGGGCTTTTCAAAGGAGATTGACAAAAACTGCAAGAATTCTTTTTCTCGAAATGCACAAATCTCTAAAAAAAATTATTACTCAATCTTATGTCTTTTGTTTTACCTACTAATATGTTTTGCTAGATGTGTATAAAAGTTATACACCCTGAAGCTTGTCTATGTGTGTTAGAAAAAGACCATTTGGTTCTTGGTTAATGCTCACATATGTAACTAAATAAAAAAATGTTTTTGTATATATTTGTTAAAACTGTCACCATATTGTGACAGTATAAGACGAGAAAGATAATCTGTAAAAAAAAAAGAACTCTTACACCTCCTCCTAGTGTTACTATTGCTATTTGAAGAAATATGCTGCTCCCGGTCAAAAACAACCAATCAGAATCAGGGAGAGCATCCTTTTTTTTTTCTAAATTAGAAATTTATGGCTGTGGTGGCCTTTACTTCACAGTAGATTGACAGGAAAGTGGCTTGGGACAGAAGGGGAAAACATGGGGCAAAGGTCAACATTACTGGTTTAATCCTGGCCATCACTGTGTCACCTTTGAGCCTCAGGAACAGTATGTCAGCACTGTCAATCATGCTTGTATGTGCACTGCTAAAAAAAAAAAAAAAATCATAAATGTTTTTTATAAATTTTAATAAGATTGTCTCATGGACGTAGCCATATTACTTATGCTGCAACATATCCGGGGTAAATGATGTATGCTAGGTCCGACAGCAGAAGTTCTGTCCAGCCAAAACTGCGATGGGTAAATTTAGCCAGGTGATTTGAATTGACAGGTGTTTGCTGATCTGCAAGCAGCTGAATCAGGCATAGTAAAGCAGGGAAACACCTAAACCATGCAGGACAGGTTGCCTTGAGGACCAGGGTTGGGAAACACTGCTCTTCACTGCTCATATTGAGCCAACTTACCGCCCAGACACAGTAACAATGATTAGCAAAAAACATGTTAACTAAATCGTCCAGAACTGTAGATGGGAGTGAAATCAACAGAACCAAAATATTTATTTTAAAAAAATCAAACATATGGAATATGTAATGGAAGTCTGGACATTCTTAGTGTGTCGTTGAAGCCGGACAGAAATGACCGGAACACACGTTAAAGGTCTCAATGTTTTCCAACATGTGTTTGTGTTCTGCTTAATCAATCAAAATCAATCAAATTTTATTTGTATAGCACATTTCAGCAGCAAGGCATTTCAAAGTGCTTTACATCATATCAAAAAAGAAAAAAANTAAAATCCTAAACAGGTTTGGTTTTTTGTCGAATTTGCATCCATAAAAGGTTTACCGATTACACTCTTACTGTGTTAAATGGGACAAAATACCTATTGCTATTTTTATTCTGCTTAAACAGCTAAAGAAGACATTTCTCATCAGAGCATGTTAGCCTGTGGCCAGAAACCTGAAAACACAGAGGCCTCAGCTACAAAGGAGGACCACGAAATGTCACAAATCAAAAACTCAAAATTCCTCAGTCACCGAGAGGGGGAAAAAAAACCACACCGCCACCACACCACGATATTGCCTTTTGGTCTCGACTTGATAGGGGCAAAATGCATATTCATGAAGTAAGCAACTTGTGATCCCAAACAAAGTAAAGCCCTGGCTTAGGGAGATTGGGCCTGCCGTTAATGACTTCTTCGTTTTAAGCCTGCATAAGAAAGCCCCCCGATTTCCCTGCGCTTGTAGTCCATGAGAATATTTAATACCGTTATTAATCATTTTTAATCCGTTTGCTTTTAATTAAGAAACAGCATGTTGCTGTCCTATCAGCCTGTGCCAGCGCACAGATTAATTGTAGCTTAAGATAGCCGGCCGTGATTGGTGTAATGTATTAGCTAACAAGGCGCCCGGCTTCTAAAGATACTTGTACACTACCTTGGGAACTTGGCACGACTCCAGGGCCCCTCTCTCGTCACATTCTCTCTTCTTCCTCTATCTCTTGTCCCGTGTGTCTTTCCTGTTTGATGCTGCAGTCAGGCGTCTTTGGAAAGCCTTCTCTCTCATCTCGGCATGCTGCTGTGTTTGTAGCACCATTACTCTGATGGCTGGCCAGGCTATCCCTGATGAGGGAACATGATGGAATGGAGTCTTTCATTTTGTTTCTGCCCACAGGCGATACAGTGTAACCTATAGGCCCCCTCTTGCCAGGATGGGACTTTTGTAAAGACAGGTTCAATTTGACATGCTTGGCCCCCAGTCTGGATTAGGATGTCAGGGAATTGTGGCTTGATGGCTACATCCTCATTAAGTTGTTGTTCTGTCCTGAGGTTTTTGTGAGTGAGAGATGCTTTACCATAAGTATGACTTAGAGTACCACTAACACTAAAACAAGAGACAGCATTAGCACTCTGAGAAGCAAAGCTATGATGTGATGCCAATAGGGATGTTGATGGGGACAGCCTGGCCTGCCTGCTCTGATTTGGCCATCCCTGGGTGAAAGGTACTTTTTATCGCAGAGTTTTCCACAACTCTTCATATGTTGCTAATCATATTATTTCCACTGAAGAATAAGCAGCTCTGGAAAAAATAAAGAGCCCTCTGCACTGAACCCCACTGAAAACCTCCTGGTTATTCCACCAAATATTGATTTCTGAACTCTTCCTGAGTCCAAACATTAGTACTGTTGTTTCTAAATGAACATGAACTTGTTTTCTTTACATTATTTGCAGTCTGAAATCACTGCATCTTTTTTATTATTTTTGACCATTTCTCATTTTCTGCAAATTTCTGAGACATGTCAGTAGTTCATAGAGTAAAAAAAACAACGTTAATTTTACTCAAATACCTATAAAAACTAAAACCATAGAAACTGATCATTTTAAGTGGCCTCTTAATTTTTTCTAGACCTGTATGTTAAAGTCATGACCATTTGTAATAATGTTTATAAAAGTATAATTGCATTTACTCACTGAATGAAATTCTTTTTTTTAATGATTTAGATAATTATCTTGATGCAAAACACATATTAACCAGTTTTATTCTAATGATTTTAATTACCTACTTGCTACTTCACAACTCCTGAACTGACACCTCATTCTTCCAATTTGCATCGTTCTTTTGACTTCATATTTAAAATTGGTGTATCCAAGGAATCCTTCATACCACATGAAGCTGTGCAATGCTTTTCATAACTTACACAACCTACTAGAGCACTTTTGTTTAACAGGAAAACTCCAATGAGGACAATTATAATGCTGTTTTGATGACAAAATAGGGAGAACTACCTGTAACTGACTCAGGTTGTCACAGCATATTAGAAGTTCATGGTTAGTGACCGTAATATTCAAGTAGTGGTTTGTTTTTGGTTTACCTCATAATCTTTATAGTCAAGTCAATAACCAAAGATCAACGAGTACTTGTGTATATTTGACACAAAAACCAGTTAGTGAATGCTGACTTTCACAACCTGAATGTTTTTTTTTATTATATTCATTCTTAAAGTAGCTCTTTGCCAAGAAGCCAAAAGGGCACACTGCCCCCGCTCTGTCTGGGACTAAACTCCATCTACTTCCTTTATTTTTTGGTCCCAAACAACAAACACTGCAGTTAAGCTCTACTCTGCTCTTTACTCAATGCATTAAAATTTCAACACTGCCTCCTCTTTTAATAACATCAGTATTTAATGTCACTGCATGAAAATTTAAGTTACAGTTTATTAACAGTATTAAGACCACTGAACCTGACTGCATTGTTTCATAACTAGGAACAATTTGGAACGTGTGGAACTGACATGGAATCGGTCTAAATGTTTGGATTGAAGAGGTCTTTTCTGTCAAGCGCCTTCAGATGACATTTATTGTGAATTATTGCTAAACTGAATTGAACTGAGTTAGAAAAGCCTCTTAATTCTTAAGCCTTTTAATTCTTTAAGTCCAAGGCACTGACCAGTAGTCAGGATAATCAACACTCTATTATTGCAATCTGCATCGAAGCACCACAATAAAGCTGATCAGTAAATAATGTTCAGTGTACGCAGAGGACAGGGCAACTCAGGAATTAATAGGAATGTAAATGGTTTTCAAAAGTAATTCCAAACGCTGTGTAGTAAAAAAATTAATCTAAAAAAATACACTGAAAAACGTCATTGTTGACAAATATTTAGTATAACGATTAAAACCCAACAAAACAAGAAAAAACTATTTTATGATGATCCTATTTGAGAAAGTGAATTACAGATTATTGAAATTTAAGTAATGTAATCAAATCTATTTTTTCTGTTAAAATGAGGTTTTTCTACACAGACAGCATGAAGTAAAATGTACCCAAATGAAATGTTTGCTAAGGATTTGTAATGTTTCAATAAACCAATTTTATTGATTCAATTCTAAAAGTTTGTTTTAGCATTGTTGGGTATAATAAATGTTAAAAAGAGAAAGAAATGTGTCTAGTCACTCTTTTTATAATTGATTACCTTATTTCAACAGACTCATGGTCCACAAAGACATGAAACACAACAACGCA
The DNA here is from genome assembly GCA_903066825.1 of Alfaro cultratus. Lineage (NCBI taxonomy): Eukaryota > Metazoa > Chordata > Actinopteri > Cyprinodontiformes > Poeciliidae > Alfaro > Alfaro cultratus. The sequence goes on along the minus strand of CAEFZX010026444.1, from coordinate 15,275 downwards.
TACAAAATAAAATAAAATCCATAAAAGACTTGCATACCAATGTTTCCACAAACTGGTATTTTAGTGCACTGATATAACTTGACTGAAATAACAACTGAAGGAGATGGGAATTATATTCATGAAACAAAAAAATACAGCTAGACTAAAGAAAATGGTGACAGTGGGGTAGAGAGAAGCGCTGATGGATCTTAGCTGATTGGATGGACGCCTCAAAGAGACAGGATAGAAAACTAAAAGTTATGAATAACTGTATAACCAGTTGGACACAAGCAAGAAGGACTACATTACAATCAATAGAAGACTGAATAAACAAGCTTTAAAACTATTAGATTATAAAACCTTCATAGCATTACTGCAGAGTTTTATAATCTTAAAACAGGATTAAATTCTTTGATATTTTAATGGTAGAGTATAGTTGTTGGTCTATCTGCTCCTCCACTAAATTATTTTATTAACCAAACTCTCCACAAGTATCTAATAAACATCTCCTGACACTCAGAGCACTGTATTAACAATTGAGGAACATTACAATTTAATAGCAGTTTCCTTAATCCATATAAGAGTGGTTGGTAATTAATAATTAAAAATGTGTGATCATATGTAGATTAGTGATTGTGGTACATGGGCAATGTGTTTTTGAGCTTGATTTTGGACTCTTTTGTATTTTCTAGTCTACCAATCATCTAAGTGAATGTTTTGCTCTAGGCCCCAAACCCCACCAGGGACTGCAGATGGAAATTAGCCCCTGTGGTTAAAAATGGCACATTTACATCATAGACTGAAACACCAATTATCAATGTGCAATGTCCCCTTTAAATAAATACAAAATGACTGAGCAGTTGGTCTGGTGACTAAATAATAACAGTTCATTATGAGTGAATGACAATGATATTCAGTTGTTAGATTTTCTGTTTATGTCCAAAAGTTTCTATTTTATTTGATCCTTTTTTCTAGAGTTTGACTTTTTACATTTTTTAGAGTTCTGGCAGTTTTGAATTTCATTGACTAGAGAATACTAGGGAAAACCTGCAAAACAATATGTTCATGAGTAATTATAGAGAAAAACGCATATCAAGTGAAGGCAACATGTTTTAGATGAAAAGTCTGGACTGCTGGCTGTCAGCTTCAACTCTGATGAAAATAGACGTCCGCTTCAAAAACCCGACTCCACAGAGGTGAGTTTGTGTCTGCATGTGGAGCAGGGTGTGATGGCAATCTAGTGTATGAAAGAATAAATAGACGGCTATTTTCGGTACTAATCTCAGCATCTGCCTCAAAGGGACTCTTTGTCTATCTCCCTCTCTCTCCCTCTCTCTCTCTCTCTCTCTCTCTCACTCACGCACACACACACACACACACACGATGCTCACACACATCGAGTCTACTCTCTCCAGTGAAGAGGAGCCCATTGTGTGAGATGAGAGTTGGATTGGATGGCTCCCTGGGGAGCTGCTCTCCATTAGCTAAGGTGATCTAACAGGTAATCAGCAGATAATTAAAAGGCTTCACTTGTCTGATGGGAGGGGCTGAGGGAATCTTAGTTTTATGTGTGCGCGTGGGTGTGTGAGTGTGTGTGTTAGATTTAAGGGGTTGTTTGCACACACATATGAACTTTTGTCTGTGTACCTGAGTCTGTGCTGTCATTTTTGAATGTCACCAGGGCAGGAGGCTCGGGGACGCTTCATGGTACGACGGGACATGAATCACTTTAATAGACACCCATCCCTTCTGGAAACGTGTCTATCAACGGATATTAAAAGGGGAACTCCAGGTTAAGCTAGGTAAAATATCTGCCCATAAGCTGATATGGGGAACAGCCTATAGGCTACTGTGTTGCTTCCTCAGACTAATATGTTAAAACCCATTTCACCATTATGAGGACACCAGTGTCCTCATGCAAACATTGGAGAACATGTAATCATTTCGACGGTGACAGTTAAATAAAAAGGGGTTAAAAAGGGGTTAAATAAAAATGATTTTCAAAAGAAATGAAAGAAAGTTTTCTCTCTCTCTCTCTCTCCATAACAGCAGCAGTGTTGTTCAGGGTATTCCAATATTTGACTAAAAACTGCTTCCATTAAGTCCTGACATATTTGCTGGGGTACTTACCCCAGCAAACATATTCTGATCAACTTTACATATTCTGTAAAGTTGATCAGTTTTTCAACTGGCACACCAGAGGTGGGTAGAGTACCCAAGAATTTTACTCAAGTAAGAGTAGTACTGTATTTCAGCATAAGACCTAGATCAGTGGTGCCCAAAGTGGGTCCTGGAGGGCCGGTGTTCTGACTGTCTCTGCTACCTGCTCAGATTTTCCTACCGTAGCACGGATAGATAGCTAAGTCTATCTGTCGGTGCTACGCATCCAAAACTGTTACCGTCATGATTAGAAACAGAAAACTATAGCGGATTGTGTTAATGTTAAATACTGGATAACATTATTTAATAACAAGACTGAAGTGGAAGCTTAGGAGTTATGCTTAGCTTAGCATTGGAACAATTTATATACATGACAAAACCACAAGAAGATCACTTCCTTCATCTGAATATTCTACCTGTTCAAAATGAAAAGCTGCAGATGTATACACTAATCCTTTTATTAGAGTATCCTACCTGTTAAAAAATATTTTAAATACAGAGGTGTTTGTAAAAATAAGTATCAGACAGGGGAAACACATCTTTACTGGAATTAAATTAAACACAGACAATATACCACCACAACTCCTTTTTGCACATTAATAGGTTGTATGACAGACTTGATTAAATGCAGCGCAGCCACAATGTGTCCACCGAACTGCGCAGGTCACTGTTTTCCTGAAATGATAGGATATGACTAATATACACTAATATTACACGACTATTACACAGCTTCAAACCCACATAGTGTCGCTAACATCTATTTAGCAAGGTTTTATAATAAAAAAAGAGTGTAATTAAGCTAAAGTATTTTAGGGACAAAATAGCTCACAAAACAACAGATTTTGTCCTGATAAACCACCAAACAATGACTTGTTTACTGTAGTAACGACTTTGCAGACAACAAAATAAAGCCATTTATAAATGCTGCCTGTCATGTAAAGTAAAAACATGAAGTAATACAGCAGCTTAATGAAAGCCAGGTATAAAACAAATTAAATAAAGCTTACTGTAATCTTCGATGAAATAAAACACATGAAGCGAAACTTCCACAGGAAGGACGTGGTTATAAGAAATCTGCTGAGTAAGCAGTATGTGACGTAGCATCGATGTGCGCATGCGCATTACCACAAGGTAGGACGGATTTACGGGTAGCACAGATAAACAGAGCACCAGCATCCTCCATGTTTTAGTTATCTCCCTTATTTAACGCACCTGGATCCAATGATGGCCTACGAAGAACATTGGCCTGCTGAAAAGGTTGACATGGAGAAAACTAAAACATGCAGGATGCCGGCCCTCAAGGACCGACTTTGGGCACCACTGGTCTAGATGATCCATCTTCCTTCAAATGATCCTTTTCTGGACACTATGCTAGCAGCTCCCTGGAGCCAAAATATGCTCTTTTAGTCAAACTATTTTACATGTTATCGTCATGATGTGTAGATGAGGACCCAATAGCAGCAGGCAGGAAACATAAAAGTTCTTTGTAGGTTTTAATGAAGGAAAAAAAAAGAATCCAACTTACAAAACGAGGCAGAAGTCCAGAGAATAGTGATGTCACATCTGAAGCCAGGCTTCAGGTGTGTCCCGAGTACAAAGGGGGCGTGTCAGATGAAGTCCCGCTTCGATGCTTGTGTTGTCTTGCTGAAAACCACGTGACTGGCAACAAACGATTCCTCCCATTATATGGGTCAACGTGACTGCTTCATTTGCTTTTCAAAATAAAAGGGCGATGAGCCATGCTGCTTCATGGGTTGAAGGTAATTTGGTCGAGCATCTGAGAAAGTATTTGTCTTCTGCAGTGGTCAACATAAAAGGAACATTGACCACCATATTTGATGTGCATTGATGATGGCGATTATCAAAATGTTATATTTGTTACTTCTCAATTGTTGACTGCAAGGTGTTGGTGCTTTTGCCCATATTTCTGTTTTTATGATGTAAAGCACTTTGAACTACATTGTTGCTGAAATGCGCCACAAAAATAAACTTAACTGATTGAAATGAAGTCAGGAAGAGAAAAATCTCTGACAAATGGGAATACTTTGAGATGATCGCCCATAATAAGATTCTTAAATAAAAATAATTAATTATCCCCTAATACTCAACGTCTAGAAATTTTTACTATAATTTTTTGTTTGATCAGCAGTTTTGCACAGCAGAAACTGACTTAAAGCTGTAAGAATGGTAAAATTCTGCATGTAGCTAAATGTAAGGGATCAAAACCAACAACTGCTTCATAAAGCTTCATTTGGCCATCACTACCAGAGAACAAAATCTAAACATTGTCAAACAGAGAAACAAGGAGAACACATGGACCCAGGGACAAGTGAGCTGAGTGACGAGATGAACCAGTGACTTGTGACTGAGATAGAGGAGCTTAAATACTGGGAAGGTTGTGAGCTAGACAAAAAACCTGGGCTGATGAGCTAATCGATTACAGGTGAGAGTAGTTAGAGATGGAGCCAGGCTAAGAAGGAGGGAGAGAGAAAAGTGATGCAGGAGAGGAAGGGAGAGAATACTCTGAAACAGGAAATAACACTAACACTAGAAAATAACTTGGACGGAAAAAACATGATGACGAGACATAAGGAGACAAAGTAGAGCAGATCTAATACGAACTGAGGAGCAAAGAAACTTGAAATAACCATAAGGGCTAGATATAGATATAAACCTAACTAGAAATTACTAGTGTAGAAGTTGACTTGGACAATAAAATGTAACTAGACCTAAAATAACCAGATAACTGGAAACGGGCTGAATAAAAAAACACAAGAATGAGAAAGATCCAACAAGAAACCAGTAAAACCAAAAATTTAACTAAAATGTAATTGATAAATAAAATTAAAAGCAAAACAAAACCATATTTTAGCTTGAGATGTTGCTTAATTCTGCTTTAACCCTCTCCAGGCAGATGTTGCAGATTTGCAACAGCTAAACATCAGATTTGTTCCTGCAACTAGAACTTAATTTGAGCCTGAGAGGGTTAAGCTTTGTCCAATTCCAGTTTGCGAATATTAACCGTTTCCAACAGGTGACATGGAAAAATTACAGAAGCTTTTCACATTAGACCACAGAAACCTGGTGCACTCCCAGCTGTTCACACTCATTTTTGTCTGCAACGGTTTCTGACAGAGAGGACTGTGATAACGGGTCAATGTCTATTTTCTGCCAGACTTAAAGCTTCACTGTGTTCTCAAAATTACCCCCACCCCCATTGTCTGAAAGGAAGCACAATAGAAACAGAGAAATAAAAAAAAGATGCGTGTGTGCTTCATTTGTGCATGTGCATGTGTGTGTGTGTGTGTGTAGGTGTGTTTGTCTCTTTGTGACATCTACATGAGCCAGAAACTAGTGGAAACAAATCAATATTTGACAATGAATTTGATTTGAGGGTTTTGTTGTGATGTGAGATGAATGTCTGGACAAAAGACACCGACACTGAAATGGATTTAAACTCACATATTTTCTGTAAATAAACAAGCAAAAGAAGTGCTGAGCAATCAGAGGAAAAAGGAATGTTTAACATTTTTTTGTGGGTTGCAGGACAATAAGGACAATCTGGGCCGTAAGGAATTTTCAGCTATAAAACTCTACTGATGTTCTCATCTAGTTCTGCCAGCCCTTCAGTAAAGGTGTAAAATATATTTCACATCTTGCTAAAGTTAGTTTTGCATTTTACTGCAGTCCCTTTAATTTGTGAGTAATATAATATACATAGAACTTAAAACTATATTGATCACCAACAGAAAAGCAGAACAGATGATATGTATTTTTTTAATAAATCATAGTGAAAGAATGGTGGCATCAAAATTAAATACAATTGAATCTTTGGGTTAGATATTAAAAAAGTAATATATTAATCTAGTAATATGATCCCTTCTCTCTGATTCAACATAAAAATTTCCCAGCTTCATTGTTCTTCAGTCAACTATGTATGTAGTGATTAATGTTCTCAGACTTATTTATCTGATGCCCCTTTTGAAGATTTGCCACCTGAACATGATGGAGGGGTTTCAGTTCCAAGTGGACTCTGAGGACTTATCACATAAAGAGCAACAATTTCAACAAATGGCTGATCACAGTAAGAGATCAGTAGGGAAACCATGGCACCCTCCAGGAGCCAGACCTGGAAAAATTTGGCTACATAAATCATCAAGAATATACAGTATATGTAAAACAGCATCCAGAAGAAAGCATACATACAAGTTTTGAATTCTGCAGGTTTTTGCTTTCAGAGACAGGACTATGTTAACCTTTTATCATCATTTAGAAAGGAAGCACAAAGAAAGGTGTTAAGTAATTAGTTAAATAATGTTAGCAAAGCTTGCTAGCTGGTGTTAGCAATCAGGTTTGCCCTTGACTTGGCCTTGCCTTCACTAAAATGCTGTGTAATGTGCTGTCTTACTTAGACCAAAATGTTTTTGATACTTGACTTCAGTTGACACTTACATGCATTAATGCAAAAATTGTTGACAAAGATCAAGTATTTTAGAGTTTGAAGCAACGGAGAAATTACCACTGCTTTGAAACACAACCAGAACAACCAGAGCAGAACATGAACTGAGCGGAAAGAAAAACCTGACCAGTGCAGGACAGACTGCTTTCAGTAAACTGAGTTCTTCACGTTGTCATGTTGAAAACACAGATAGAGCAGGAAGATGACATCAGAAACATACTTTACTAGAAGGCACAGAAAAGTGCGGTGCAAAACAGGAGGACATACAGTGTGTTTAGCATGTAGAGGATGTGAGCAAAGACAATCAGAAAGAAGGTTTTAAAACGTACTAAGATGTGCTCATTACATCCATGGGTGGGAGCTGAGAGAATGGCCAGTGATCACAAAATGTGAGCATGTTTCTGGACTTGCAGGCATGCCCTCCCTGTGCTCCGGCACATGTATCCATGGGGTATGAATGTGTTTGCTGATATGCATTTGCTTATGTTTATGTGCACACACATAATTTGGCTGTTTTTAGTGTGTTTGTATGGACACAGTTGGCAGAGAGGTGGGGGTTAAGCTGGTGCTGAGGCTCCTGTAATGAGTAAGCGTTGGGTGGCCGGTGCTAAGATAAATGGCGGGGGCCCGCCACTAGTGCAGCAGTCAGCAGGATGCACCGGGGCCAGAGGCTTGTTTGTGCCAAATGGAGCTCACAGAATATCAAAGGCCAGCCATCCAGAAGACGCAAGCGTCTGACAAATTTTAAATTAACCAGAAAGAAAAAGGAGGAGGGGGTTAAAGGGTGAGAGGGGGTTGAGGGGTGTGGAAAGAAAGAGAAGAGAGTGCAATACTGAAAGAAGAGAAAGAAAGATCAAACTTTGGCAATATAGAGAATAAAGAAAGAATAAAGGGGAATAAATCCTGAAAAGTCATGAGGCGATATTCATATTTCATTCAAAGCTCTCCTCTACCCCTTCATTCTATCGGAATAATAACAACGTTGCCATCTTTCAGTTGTTATTATCCCAATGGTATAAATGGTACAATCAGTAAAAATGGAGGGCAAGTGTCACAATGTCAACATGCTCCCCTTCTCCTACATGTCACTAACTAGTGTTTAGTGAAAGCTGTTGCTGTGCTTTAGTATCAGAAAGCTAGAGGAAAATCAGTGGTCAGATTCCGGTTCAGATTTGTTTATATATATATATATATATATATATAAACAAATAAAATGTATTTGTTTGTTTGTTTGTTTGTTTGTTTGTATTTTTTGCTTTATCGACTCCTTTTGTTTCCATCTGTTGCCTATTTAATCTCAGGTCTGGAGTCGCAGTACTGCTTGTTTGGTTTTAGGGGTTCGTTTTCTGCACAGTGCTGGTATTTAAACTAACAGGTTTGCTATAGAAACAAGACAAAATATTTGAGGTTAAAATAGGATCGAGGCTAATTGTTTAATTGCACTGTTTCAATATTTTTAATCAGCACAATAGGTAATGATGTAAAGTAGTGTAGGAGCGTGTGTCAATTTTTATGAATCACACATCCATGCTTGTATTGGCAATGAAGGTGGTGACATTTGAAGCCTTGCAATTGCGCCCAAACTTGTGATTGTTTCCCCATAACATTTTTTTGTTTTAGGAATTTATTGCAAACACACAACTGCTTGTGTGTTTGCAGTTTATTTGAGAAACCTTTTTGCCATGGACTCAATTTTCCCTTGATCTATTCCCTTGATTAATTTCTTTCTAATTTGTAATGTTTTAAAATGTGAAGTGTCGTGTCCAGATGAACTTTGTTTCTTTTGAAATAAAAGACGCAAAGCCAAAAACAACCCAACCGGTGTGGTGGAGAGAGCTTCAGAAGGAGGGATAGAAAAAAGAGAAAAACTAAAGTTCTCAATGAAGGAACACCGGTGAAGGTGGACCCTGAAGTCTGGAGGTCGGTCATGGTGCCGTATAGGATCCACAAACAAGATATATCTACTTGAGTAACAAGTCCTGTCACATCTGTGAAGTATGTGACTGATACGTAATTTTTACTTTACAACAATGTGTCCTGGTGGTCTGATACGTTTAGTGGGGGCAGGACACTCCCAGGTCCAGCTCTGGGGAATTAGGAAGCACTTTGTATGAGCAAGTGTTTAGGCACCCCAAATGGCTGCCACAGAAGATTCAACCATTCAAATAAATGAAAGACTCAAAGTAATACTCCATGTATGTTTTTGATGAACTCAAAAATTACATAACCGCCCCCCTGCCTGCTTTATGATTTAATAGCATATTTAATTCTGAAGTACCCATTTATCCATCCATCAATTATATAAATCCATAAATGGATGTAGGATTATGGGGAACTGATGCTTATGGCCAGGGGTCATTGTGCAACCTAGATAGTTCACCAGTCCATCACAGGGCTATACAGAGATATGCAGGACTAACAGCCACACACACACGCACACACACAGTCTTAAAAACAGTTCAGAAAAGCCAGTGTATCAAACATGCTTGTTTTTGGGTTGTATAGAGAACATGAAAAAGTCTGTGGACTGGGATTCAGACCCACTGTTGCTGCAAGACGACAGTGCTAAAAACTCCACAACCAGTTTTCTTCCCATTATTCTTTTTTCATTTCCATTTTTACTGTGTTGTTGCTCTGGCATTTACAAGAAGCACTAATTAAAGTTTCAACGTTTACCCTTTTGAACTGAAGAATATCATAGAAAACTGTGAAACAATCTGTTTGCTGTTACCATTAAGACAGACAGGCATTTTGCTCTTTAATGCTTTCAGCAGGCTTCTGTGTAACAGCCATTATATGAAAATGTACAACTTTATTCACCATTTTAAAGATTCACTAAATCCCAGTTCCAATAATTTCAAATGGCAAGTAGATTATAAAATGTTTTTTTCTTCTTCTTTTTTTCATTTACATGCCAGAGAGCATGCATGTAGCGCTCTTCCAGCAGCACACAACAACAACAACACACCACTTCAGCTATTATCTTTGCGTCTTTACTCATTTCATTCCAGGTCTCAGTGTTTGTTCCCACCCCATCCTCCTTCTGCTGCAGTCTAAATCAGACTGTGCCTCCCCCACATCCCCAGTAAAAGAGTTTTCTTATACTAATGTCAATTTACAGCCTAGCAAGAGCTCCCTCTAATCTTTTCCCACTCATTACACACAATTTCCAGTGCGTTCAGCTAGGATCCCGATTGGTTCCTTGCTGTGTGTGCAGCGAGGGGTGCTGTGATTGTTTATTATTTATTTGTTTATTTATTTACACCAGTGCCCCAACTCTTTTTCTCCCCCCTCCACTTTCCGGCTTTTCAGTTTCTTCACCCACTCGCATTTCAGTCCCACAGTCCCTAGTCTGCATTTTCTATGAATAATCAAAGTAGTGCCGAAGCATGTGGCTCTGCTCTCCTGCATCCATTTCTCCAGAGCAGAGACCTACTGGCTTCTGAAGGACATTTTTCATATGAGGTGGACTTTTTGAACATCCAGTCGAAATTTAAGAATTTATATTTATGAACAAATGACTATTCTTCATATCACTGCATATTCATCATCTGAAAATCAAATGCGGAAGTAATAGAAGTGCCTTTCAAAAGGGTTAGGAAGGAAACTAAGTGAGGGAGGATGCAGGAAAGCTCAAACTAAGTAGAAACACAGTTCTTAAATTGAAATGAAGCCCAGGCATAAGTTCAAACTGGAAGAAGCTTCAGCCTCACCTGCATCATCCAGTCAGGCTGTCATATAGGCCTACTACAGCCTATCAGCATCAGACCACGTCTTATCATAGCCAATCATCAAACAAGCCTCCATCCATGGCTCAATCTTCTCACCAGTCCAGCTTCAACCCACCTCCACCTCTTCTCCACCCATGTTCTCCTGCCTCCTTCAGACTTCCGTCCTCTCTTCGGCCTCCACCACCAGTGTCCGGGCTCCGCGGAGGAAAAGTTCTTAATCCTTATTCTAAGCTGATCATTCAAGCTTATTGCAATGTACAGAGTCGAGGTCCGAGTGCCAAAACCTTAATTCATTTATGTCAAATAAAACTTTGTAATTGCAACTCTTTCTTTGTGAGTCTTTGTGAGTCTTTGTGAGTCTCTCCAGATTGAATTTCTTTAAAATGTAAATAAAAACCGAACAACAACATTCTCCCAAGCTAACATTCCTGCATTATCTTACTATGTTTTCGGAGAATTTTCTATCAGATGCAAAGTTCTTGGTTGAATGAGTATTATTTTGAATGTAGATATGACGCAGAGAGACAAATTTAAGACAGTGTTTTCTTATTAAATATATTTTAAAAACAGCTACAAACCTACCAAAACATAGACAACTGAGGACGACACACAGGACAAAGAGACCTTAGCCTCAGAAAATCTATTAGCTGTACAATCTACAGTTCTGCTATGGCAGCAGTTGTTGAAAAAAGCCTAAGAAGTCCTCCTTGCAGTTTCATACAGGCCACAAAAAATAAATAAATAAATAAATGTATTTGGAGGAAAGCAAAAACTGATTGGGAGACACTTTTCTTCAGCAAGGACAAAGAGGCTGGTCGGACCTGAAGGTGGATGAAGATAAATACTGGCAATCCTGGAAGAAATCCTGTTAGAGGCTGCGAGAGACGAGACTGGCAACGAGTTTCACCTTTCAGCTGAACAACGAGCCCAGACACCACAATAGAAGGATTAGCTCAAACCCTAGCATGAGAACAATGATCTCAAAGACAACAGCAGATCTACCGCTGGAAGGGCCAGTCAGACTCAAAAACTAAATCAAATGTAACATTTGTGGCAAGACTGGAAAATCCCTGCTATCTGTCAAATCGGACTAAATTTCAGCAATTTAAGCATATCTCTGTACAGTGGCCTCAGCGGGTCAGGAAAAGGGGAACACACTTTTTTTTTATTTTTTGAAAAAGAATTTAAAAATCATACTTGCGAATGCAATGTGTCAAAATATAGAACATCAAAGGGAATGAATACTTTTGCAAGGCACAGTAATAAAAACAAACATGATTAGGAAAATCTAAATCAAAACAAAACTTTATGATTAATCTTTAAAGTTCAAGGTTTTTTATAATTTTGTAGCTACAGCCATATTTATACCAATATGTATTGCATTTTTAGATTTTCTTTGTTAAATTGTTACAACTCAAAGATGAAAAGAAATCAAATTTCAGTTGAGCAATGTTTTTTGTTTATTTTTTAACAGTACTGGACTACGAGCCGCTACTTTTTTCCCACAATTTGAACCATGAGGCTAAAAACCCGGTGAAGGCCTCTCAGATGTTGCCATGGCAATGTAAACTCAGGTGGGGTTTGGTAGACCTTTAAATTGAAACATTTAGAGTAAATAATTAATGACTTAAGAATCCAGGGTTTGTGCCTTTTTACAGTTTTTAAGTTAATTCTTCCTTCCTCTTCATTTGCTATTTATCTGATATTGACAGAACCAATGCTGACTCTTACGAAGCAAATACAGAAGAACAAATGACGACAAGCCCAAGTCTGAACTGACAGCTTCCATGCATACCATACCTGCTTTTCTGCTGCTGTGCATCAGTTCCAATAGTGTCAGCATTGATGCACAGTGGTCCATGACTATCAGCCACAGGACAAACAAAATTAATTAAAGTGCCATCATAACTGATACCTTGCTGTCACCTGGTGCAGAGAGCTAGAAAAGGTTTCAGGAGATGATGTGCTGTCCTGTGAGCTGAAATCACCTACTCTAATATGCCCCCTCCTAATCATGCACACGGAACAATCAAACTCTCAAAGGTTGAATTTAATGTTTAATTCTTAAATTATATATTTTTAGTCCAAGACTAATTGGATAATATGAAAATCTGTTATTGTTCTACTGATTGCAGAGAGCCGTTTCTAGAAAATATTGTTGAAACGCAGATAAAAAGCCAGAGACCCCATCGTCTAAATGAAGGGTTTGTGTGTGTGCACTGTCCGTCAGACTAAACCGAGCCTTTGTCAGTTCACAACTGACCAGCTTAAAAAAAAATAAATAAATCATTACATCTTCGATTCCAGTCACGTCATCAAAAAGCATTCAGCAGCAGTCATCATTGCTGCCGAACACACCCAGTGCCCGGCTACCGCCTAAATGGACAAGAGAAAGGGAAGGGAATGGACAGATTGGAAAAAGAAAGAGTGGTATAGGCAAAACAACAAGCTCACTTTATATCAGCACCAAGATTACAACTGCTGAAGGCTGAGGTGCAAAGAGTTGTGGGTAATTGTCATGTTTTTCATTAGCGTTTAGATGAGGATCTGGAGATGAGGGAGGAAATGGCCTCATCATCATCACTCTGTGACTGTGTGTGTTTGTGGCGCCAGGCCTGAACGTCGGCAGATCACACCCTTGATCACAGCTGTCCTCGCTCAATACAAAGGGAACAAATTGTTCCTTCTCTCTCTTCAACGGGCGACTTGCTATATTCCACTATTACCTTGCAACACTGAAAGAGACAAGCCGGCGTAAATGACGAGCCAGAAGATTGCAGGAAGAACACGAGATCGAGGGCAAAGAGGGAACAGAACATGATGGTGGGGCGGGTGGTTTTAGGGCTTAGCTGTGTGGGAGTGGAAGGCCAGAAATAAGACAGGAGATGAGGAAAGAAAATGAAAAGAAATGTCTGCCAAAATTGTGATGAGATACCACAATTGCACGGCTTGGATGAGGACGGGAAATTAGAGCAGAGGAAATTTGAAAAGACGCACAGATAGGAAAACGGGGGAGGGAGGAGACAGGTGGAGTGGGAGGGGGCGTTGTGAGGCATGCTGTACTGAAAGATGTATTAAGGTGTTGTTTTTAACTTTATAGGACACACAGTCCAACCCACAAGACATGCTCTTTATTAATTTTGCCTAAGATTAATACTGCACTCCTCTGATGTAGTGTCATCACACTGTAGGTGGATTTACCTTGTGCTCAAATGAGCAGCAAGGACTTTGCCACCATGCATAAACTCCTTCATTTTCTCAATTTAAAAAGCTCAAACAAACTTTCACCAAGTCCAAGTGGATTATTCATGCCAGCTTTGACTTGCCAATTAGCTGCTGTGGCAGTATCAAGATGAACATGACCATCCTTGCTTCGCACTGCAGACGGATTACGTGACACCCCTCATACATGAAGGAAAGACACAGAGTAAGGAAGACAAAAAGAATCTTTTTGTTATTTTGTTTTGCATTTTTCTAGTCACTTTTTTCTAGTCTTTTAGAAAACGTTGCTGCTCATGTGTTTTGTCTTTCAGGGTAAATGTTTGGGGTCATTTACAAATAACTTATTCTTCTTCCAATTTGTGTCTCTGGTCATTTATTCGTTAATCACATCACACAGATTACTTTTAAAAGATTTGAATGGCACTTGATTGCTATTTAAATGTGATGGTCAATCTTCTGGTGTTAATGTGTGACCACAGATTATAGATTTATTTAAAGAAGCCAACAAGTAACTGTCTAATTTTGAGAGGTAATTAACCACAAAGGAAACTTTTGAATTTGTTGCTTAAATGCTCTTTTACTAAACACCTTAAGATGGGCTTCATGCAGCTTTTTGCTGTCCCAGTGTTTTATGAAAGGACCAATGAGGAGAGTGTGTTGAGGTCAGCCTGCCTCTGTTCTGCCTTTGCTTGGTTTATACTCAACTCCTGTGCAGTCCACATGGAAAATAGATGTGTGGAATCTGGCTGGCACTTTTTGCAACATTTATCCCAAATGTATCGTCTCCTCTGAAGTCCATATTCTGCTCAACCCTAGGGGGCAGTGTAAGGTGAGTGTGGCGGTCTTTATGGGAGGAATCATGAATTTGTCTGTCTTTGTGAACCTCCACCAAGAGGAGCTCTTGCTCATCCGCCAGGTTTTTCCACGTGGAACTGTCAGCAGAGTTACAAAATTCCAGAGGTGCTCAATGTGGAGAATTCAGTGTACGCCAATGGAATGTTGTTGTGCGCACCCAACAAGCATAAATCAGTTTTAAACCAGTTAATCCCAGCTGACTTGAACAAATACAAGCTAGTTGAGGGAGTGATGCAGTGGTGACGTCTGGTTTGTGCATCCAGGCAGCCGAAGGATTCAAAAGTGTACCCAAGACTAGGAAAACGTTTCTGATGAGACAACGATATGAGAGAAAAAATTGAGACGTGTTGTACATTTGAAAGTATTTGTTTGAGCAAACAACAAGCTTCCTATGCTAAGCTCTGATTCTTTTGAATACAATGCTATGAAGAGATTCCCAACGCAGCTGCAGTGTATCGTCACCTTAAGCCTCCATGCCAGCTTCATTTCTGAAAGCTCACTGCTGTGCATAATATTTCTGTCTCTATAGAAATGCTTTTAGTTAAAGTCAAAATCCTGTCAACGGGAAACTAAAAACTAGACATCAAGGTCCACTGGAACAAAAGAAAAATCTCAAGCATGTGAGTAAGTCAAAGTTGTCCTATTTGCTCATAAGTGAGTTAGTGATGTGGAAGGTTTATCAATCAGTCAATCAAATTTTATTTGTATAGCACATTTCAGCAGCAAGGCATTTCAAAGTGCTTCACATCATATAAAAAAAAAAAAAAAGAACCGTGATGCGACATAGAATCAACAGTAAAAACAATAAAAACAACAATAAAAACATGACATTTAGTCAGGTTCCATCATGTTTCAAATAAAATCCTAAA
>CAEFZX010026443.1:0-27309 GCA_903066825.1 Alfaro cultratus | reverse complement strand
TTACTGTAAAATGTAGTGGAGTAAAAGTCGAAAGTATCCATTATTAAATCTACTTAAGTAAAGTACAGATACACGAAAATTGTACTTAAGTACAGTAACGAAGTATTTGTACTTCGTTACTTCACAACACTGGTCAAGGGCCGCTCAAAACCAGTCCAGGGGCCACAAATGGCCCCCAGACCTCAGTTTGAACACCCTTGTTTTGGATAAAGTGGAGACATTTGTGTTTTTTGTTTTGTTTTTTTGCATGTTTCTAATGCATTTTTTATCATAAAAGTTGTTCAGTAGACAGTTTTGCCTTGTTTGCTACATTAAGCTCTGCCCTTCGCGGAACATTCATAGAAGCTGATTGGTAAACAGCACATCAAAAATCATTGCAGCACATTTAAGAGAAAAATCAAAAACCTGATTCCTTCGGCCCTGATAAGAGCTGAAAGCTCTTAGTTTTCCACTTGGAGAAAAATCCTCCAACTTCCCAGTAAACTACCCCCAGCCAGGCCTTTAAATCTGCAGCACTCAGCAGGATCCTGGCAGCAGACTCAGTGTATCTAAGCTTCTCCCTCCATCTAGCACATGATCTCCCTCTGACACTCAGTTCTGCAAAGTGTTAACGGTCTGCAGAGTTCAGGACTGCCAGGCCAAGCTCCCGAGACGAGCGAAGTCCGAGTATCTCCGTCGGCCATGACTGCACAAACTCCTCGCCGGCTGGAGTCAATCCCAAACGCCGCCGCACATGTGACTGGAGGAAAGGGGAGCTCTGATTGCTGCCAGAGGATTTAGGGGAGTTTGAGTGTCTCTCAGATAGTTTTGGACCATTTCTGTTGGACTTCAAAATCTCTTGTGGTACATAGAGGCTTTTAGGTTACAGCTGCAACTAACGATTATCAATTATTCTGATAATTAATCCATTAATCCGATTAAAATAAAGTTGGCACAATTTCCAGATTTATTATTTAGTCCTTTTTATACAATATTAGAAATTCACTAAAAGATGAAAATGCATAACTGAAAATCATTTGTAGTACATGGAGAGTTTTAAGTTTGGACTACAACTAACCATTTTCTTCATCAATTATTCTGACGATTAATTGGAAAAAAATATTGTCACATTCTGCCGATTCTTAATTAACCTTTTTTTAATTCAATGTTAGAAATAGATTACAAGAGGCAAATAACTGAATATCAGTTGTAGTACTGAGGCTTTTAGGGTACGGCTGCAACTAATGATTATTTTAGTTATTGATTATTTGATCAATCAATTAATCAGATAAAAATATTGTCACATTCAGCATATTTACTACTTAATCTTTTTTTAATTCAATTTACAAAAAGATGAAAAGTTGCAGTACATGCAGACTTTTAGAGTGGCAACTAACTATTTTAGTTACATTTTGACAATTTATTAATCAAATAAAATGCTGGCACTCTGGACTTTAGTCATTTAATACTCATTTATACAATATTAGAAACAGATTAAAGGATAAAAATAAATAACTGAAAATCACAAAGACTTTTACGTTAGGGCTGACGATTGAGTAGTCGAATAAAAAATGAGCACATTCTGCAGATTCTTCAATTAAGCTTTATTTTTATACAATATTAGGAATATATAATAAGATGCATGTAGATAATCCAATGTTTTTTTAAACAATAAATATTTTATTACCTCAAATGAAATAAAAGCATTCCTTTAGTGAATGCTTGGCTTCTGCAGCTGAAAAAATACTTCTACCAATATATTAAAAGTTCGGTTGTGATCTGCTGATTGTTTTCTGGATTAACCAATTAAAAAATAATCTATGGGATGAATATTTTCATGATATTCTAGTGCTTTGAGTTGTACCTGTAAAGAGGAAACAAATCTTCTCTAAAAATATATTTGAAGTCACATTCATGGCTGAAGAAGCAGCGACTCGCCCAGGGTGGCATTCATGCCACATTTTCCACCATAAAAATGATGCCTTAATAGAAAATGGCTATTTCATAAATTCATATGAGACCAGGCTGTCCGGAGCAGTAAATGATTTTATGCGTTTCTTTTCCAGATCCAAACCCATTAACACACTGCTGAGTGCTTTTCTCTGAGTTTGTGTCGCTGCCAGCAACTTCTAAATCTCCGTTCCTCTCGTTCTGATAGATGAGGCGAGCAGAAACCACCAGGAGAGAAATGTCAGGATGACGTCAGGGTGTTAGCACGCCACGGCTAGCCTCTCTGTGCTTCTGAATGTCACCGCTCCGGGGACCGCAGCGGCACACACTGCTGCACACACTGCTGCACACGTTCACAAATATGCACTGAAACCGAGCTCAAACAGAGGGAAGCAGGAAGAAAGCAGCGATCTGCGTTGCTGCGAGGCAGCGTTCACTTCGGGGAAAATGGACGATAATAAAACTTCTCCTGCTCCTTTTATAAGGTCAGACCTGAATGTCAATCAGCAAGCTGCCGTGAAAGTTTGAAGAACTTGGAATTGAACCGTTACAAGTCATGTTTTACATTTTTTTAACAAATGAACTAAATGCAGTTTATTAAGATTTTTTTTACGCAGCCAAAACAAAATCGTACCAAATATTTTGAGTCAGGTTTTTAGGGAAAATATTGGTGACGCTTTATTTGAAGTGGTGTGATTAAGAAGTCATAAACATGAAGGAGTTTTTGTAAATGTTTAGCACTGCTGTCATTCAGTAAATGACACTTTTAGTGGACTTTTTATGCAACTTTGCTTTAGAAATGTCACTATTTACCAAATAATCAAACATTCATGAAAACTCCTTCGTGTCATGTCAGTTTTATGCTCATCTCTTCAAAATGAAGTGCTACACAAACATCTTACTACACTTGAAATAAGACAAAACTTACAAGTAACTTTTCACTAAAATACAGGAGAACACTAGTTCAACTGGCAGATTATTTTATTTATACCAGGACAGTTTCCCCATGTGATAAGTGGAATAATCTGCCAGTTGAACTATAACTTTTTCATTAATATTAAATAATTCTTAAAACAAGCTTCTACATCTTGCTGAAAAGTTACTTGTAAATTAGTACACCTGAAATAAGACAAAACAGATATTTGCACTAGAAATTTAATCAAAAAATACTTGGTAAGATTTTGTTTTTGCAGTGTAAAAAAGAACAAAAAAAACAACAAAACATTTTACCATTGTTTGGTTGCTGAAATTTAAATGTACAGATAACAACTCGACCATTAACATTTTTGGACTCAAATGTCCTCAGCTATTAAAAAAAAATTCTAGAAATTAAATTTAGTGAATTTGGAATTATTGACTTAAAACAAGCTCCCATATGTTGTTGAAAGTTACTGGTAAATTAGTTTAATCTTATTTCAATTCAATTCCTTTTCTTACCAAGTTATGGGTTTGTAAAGTCCTATTTTGTTTTCTTTGTGTAATGTTGTTAATTTACCAATTTAAAGTGAACTTAAATATAAACTAGACCCAAAGTATTAGGCAAGACTTTGTGTTTGTGCAGTGTAATAAAATAAGGACTGGAACTTATTACACACTTAGAAAAGAAAATGTGTGTAAAGGAGAATCCAAGCTGAAAGTGAAATATCTGTTTCATTAGTCAGACGTGAGCTGAGAGCAGCGAAGAGAGCGGCCACTGATGCAACTCCTGCTTACATAATAATGGAGTCAGACTGTGGAGGAGACGCTGATGATGATTACAGGCATCCCAGAAACAAATTAGGACTTTAAAGCTGAAAATTAGTTTCTACAGTCACGAAGCAAAAATGGATTTTAACAGTGGGATGATTATCCACTTCTGAGTGTTTTTTTTAAATCTGACCTGAATAAATATGTAAAAGAGCCTTGAAAACAGAAACATCTTTCAGTGAAAAATGTTTGCAGATTATTTTTATGCTTCTTTGAACAAGTTGGGATAATATTTTCATTACATGTTTTGCAGAAAATCATTCTTAGATAATGAGATTTTAATCTGATAAGTTCATGGTGAGCTGTTTTCGGTTCTTTGTCACTTTAAATCCAAATAAGCCGCTGGCCACACTCCCCCCAACTCAACACTTACACTTGAACATGAAAATGGCTGCAAACAGATGCTCACTTGTACAACTGTACATCCTTGAAAAGCAGAAGTAGAGCCTCCTGCACAATCAACAAGAATGCAGCAAGTTGTTTCTGAGGGGTAAGTGAACAAGAAAACTCTTGTCTTTTCCAGCAACAATTGTACAGTGCATACGATGGTAAAACCAGCTGACCAAACATTCTGGAGTTCAGCTTGGGTGGCTAGGTAACGGGCGGAACTCTGCTGGGGTTGCTAGGTAACGGGCGGAACTCTGCTGGGGTTGCTAAGTAACGGGCGGAACTCTGCTGGGGTTGCTAGGTAACGGGCAGTTCCTGCTGACTTGTTACTTTACATTCCAGAGGTTTTGGGAACTTTTCATTTTGAAGGTACAAAGTTGTTGTTTTTTTACCAGACATCTTTACATCTATCTCTACTTTTGTCTCTATACATCTACTTGTATCTGTCTATGTATGTATTTAGATCTATGCATTTCTATAAATATATATCTCTATATACACAGAATGTACATAACCACACATACATACTATTTTATCTTTTATTTCCTCTAAAGTTCATATATTTATATTTACTGTCTGTACGCTGTGAGTGCTTGAAACTGGAGTCAAACTCAATCATTCCCAATAAAGCTGATCCTTATTCAGTTTAAAGAGATTACAGTTAATTTTAAATAAACTTATTCCTTTATTCACTTTATTCCTTTATTCCTTTTTTAAAACAAAGTTTGAAACTGAAACTGGTGCAGCATAACTGGTATCACACTTGTTTATCTCTGGCAAAATCTTCACTGATTTCCAGTAATTTACCTTCTTCCATTCAATTAACTAAGTCCAAAAAGTTCACTTTCCTTCCCTGCTATTGATCCATCGGCCCATTAATGACACAAAGGCGAGAGGTGTGAGAGTTTTCTGAATAAATACAGCAATGTGCAACCTCAGAGTGAACCCTTAAAGTAGCATTCATCACATTTATTCCAAAATACTAACCCCCTTTTTTACTGCGCATTCATTTGTCAGGTTGTTTTGCCTGAAAGCCTGAAGCTACTCTCTCTTACAAGACAAATGAACCAACAGTTTGTGACTATAACAGCACAACAGAATGACCTGAAGCTGAACTCTCTGAATGATTAAAAGGAACTAGAACCAAATATGTGATCTCTCACCGTTTTTCGTCTGCACAGAATACAAAGAAGGAACAACATCTATAAACAAGTGGATACTAAAACAACAAAGAGATTTGGATTTATGATTAAAAAAAATATGGAAACAGAGCAATTAATACAGTTTCAGTAAGAGATCACAGGACAAAGCAACCATTTAAAATACAGCAACAACACTGAAAAAACACAAAATCTTACCAGCGATTTTTGATCTAGGTCTTAGTAGACATGAAATGAGACAGAACTAACTTACAAGTAACTTTTCAGTACAATACAGAATCTTGTTTTAAGTCAATAATCCCTAAACATTGATGAAAAGGTACTAATTCCACCGGCAGGTTAATTTACATCCAACATGGTAAAATGTTAAGTAATCTGTCATCAATATTAGAGAATTATTGACTTAAACAAGTTCCTATATCTTGAAGAAAAGTTACTTCTAAGATAGTTATGTCCCATTTCAAGTGTCTTAAGATAATTGCACTAGAAACTAGAACAAAGATTTTGTGTTTTGCGGTGAATAAAAACCTTTTCAGAGTTAAACGCCTCAGAAACTGCATTAATAGAAAACCACAATCTGTTCTGTTATTCCCGTGGCTGAAACAGGAAGTTCCCAGGAGAATAAAGCAAATTAATTATGAATGACCCAAAGCTCAGATGACACACTTATCACACACACACCAGGATATTTTTACCAACACTTGGTGTTGGAAAACATATGGCTTTTTAACTTTCCCCCCCTCGACTGGACAGTGGGTCAAGGATAACTGTAAAAACTGGGTGTTTTCCAACTGAACCACAGAAGGTAGAAACACAAGAGTCACACAAGCACACAGTAGGACAGGCTAAGACAGCTGTGGCAACTTTAATAAATTTAATCTGATCTAGATTTCAAGGGTCAGATTAAGCTGTTGAAACTAAATTATTGGGGGCACTGCTAGCTAAAAAGGTAGCTGTGCTAACCCTAAATCACTAATCATAAACAGTGTCATTAATGCACTATAGAAACAATGTATTTACTTGGGTCTCAATCATTTAGTTCCTGTGAACTTCAGCATGCCAAGACATTTTTGACAGTTTCATGATCCAAACTTTGAGGGGCGAATGTGGAGATGAACTTTTCTAATTCCAACATGGCTGCACAATACAGCACAAAGCAAGGTACAAAAATATATATTCATGATCAAGTTTGGCGTGGAAGAACTTGACACAGTCCCAACCTCCTTCCAATAAGCTGCCAGCCAGGCTTTCTGGTCCAATGTTATTTGTTTAGTGCATGTAAATGTAATAAATATATTTACATAAACTCACTTCTCAACCTCTGGGAAGTATTTCCAGAAGAAAAGTGGTAGTCATGTTAAGTCCTATGGTGTTATATTCTTTTAGTATTAGACTACATATTCCAGGTAAGTGTGGAAAAACATAGCATGTATGCACAAAATTTATTTGTGTATTCTATCCTCCTGTCCGTCCGTCCGTCCATTTGTCAGAGTCCATTCATCACTCATGGACGGATGGACTCTCCTGCCTGTGGTTTTTGCACAGTCCATCTTTAAAGCCTGGTCACAGCAAAAGTCTATCATAAACTCATAAAAAGTTTTGTTTTGTCATTTTAGAAAAACACTGAGGACAAAATTTGAGAACTTTCAATCTGTAAAACCATAAAGTTTTGGCTTAGAGGAATCTTGTTTTCACAAATGTTAACAGAACATTTAAAGCTTTGACGTTCAAAGAAATGTCATACACAACAGTCACCAGCGTGAAGCAGATAAACACTCATAAAAAGTTTCTAGTACAGATACAGCAGCACCACTGACATCCGCTTCTAAAAACAATCCATCTTACTGTCCAGCTGGATAAATATGTCAATAATTTGTCTTTATGTTCTGATACGTTTTATTATGATCATTACCTTTTGTGTTTTAGTGTCTCTAAAGTTAAAATCATGCCCTGTCCTTCACAATGGGCTTTGCTGTGTTGTTGTAACCAACTGGATCAGCTTGACTGGGTTGACTGGTTCCACCTGCGATGGCAGCAACCCTTTCAGCACATCTGTGTCAGTTCCAGGTGAAATCAGCACCGTTACTGTGACAGAATAAACTCTGGCGTAGCTGAAAGCTTTTCATGCTTGTTTTGTTTATTTTTTATCTTTTTGTGGGAGAATATATATGTAACATCCCGATCCACACTCCATTCCAGTAGATGGCAGTAAAGCACATCAGTAAGTTGTTTGCCAAACACCATAAAGAAGAAGAAGAAGAAGAAGAAGAAGAAGAAGAAGAAGAAGAAGAAAAAGAAGAGCTTTTCATATCCAACAGCTAAATACTCCAACCACAGATGTTCTGTTTTTAATGGCATTATTTTGGTTTTGTGAATGTTTGAAATTATTCTGAAAGTTACATTGGCAGCTAGAATACACTTTAATGCATTGAAGAGTCAGTTTTGTCAAGAACTGAAATATGACTGAAGTTGCCTTCTCCACAACGTCTTCAAATTACACAAAATTGGTGTCAAACACATCTGCAGCAAAAAATTGTTTGTCTATACCACATTATGATATTAAATGTTTCCAAAGGTCAAAGAGCAGCCAGATAAAACCTGTTGTCGATTTGGCTTTTTATTCTTAGAAACGATGTCCTCAAACATATAAGATTCAGATCTGCTGTGAATCTTTAAACAATAATCCAAGACCAAACCTGAGAAGCTCTGCAGTAAAGGACTTGACTTTATCTATTCTTTGCTCCTAAAAAACCTCAGGAAGACTTGAGTGCAAAGCACTATTTATCTTCTTATTTCTCCAGCTTTCATTTCCTACATCTCTTTCAGTTGTTTAATAATCTGCAGAAAGGCAGAGCTAAAAGAAGCACTGATCCAGTCATTATTTTAAGCTGCAGCTTGATCCTTATCCAGTCCGTATTCGTACTCTGAGCAAATAATTTTTTAAGCATGTTGGTCTGAAATGCTTAAAAAAAAAAGTCCAAGTGCTTAAAACAACATCCGACGGTTTAACTTCATGTTTTTGGTTTCCGGAAACAAAGCCGTTTCAAGAACCTCCAGAATGTAACGTCACAAATCAGCAGACACGACCCTTCACCTAGTAACCCCAGAGGCCCAGCCCGTTACCTAGCAACCCCGCAAAGTTCCGCCCGTCACCTAGCAACCCAAGTTAAGCTCCAGGTTTTACCGTTTTACCAGTTGGTTTGTCCGCTGTATGCACAGTCCATTGGCTTTTGTATTGCCCATAAGCCTATTGTAACTTTTTAAAGCTGGCATTGTAGCTCAGCTTTATCTGTTCGCCTGCTGCCTAAAACATTCACGCTACTTGTCAGATTTTAAAGTTTCTGCAAATGGCTGCATACAGAAAAGTGGCAAACAGTTAACAGAGGAGGTAAAATGGATGACAGCTCTTTAACAAATAGTTAAAAACAAAGTTGAAAAAGTTTAAGTAGGAAAAAAATAGATATAATTGTTAGAAACTTAAAAAGCCTTGTCATTTAAAGGTTGTGTTTTCTCCTTTTATAGCGATGTTAGCCACAGATGAGGCATCTCTATATTTGAGCACCTTTTGTGCTTCCAGTTGTGAAACTGAAGCAGTTTGAATATTCAGCAGCAGCTCCAGAGTAGAAAACCCCTCATTTAGCTCTCCAAGTTATGGACACAACCAGTAATTTAGCTGCATTAATTAGTCACACAGAGGAAGATGGGCTGTTTGTGAAAGTGTTCATGGTTTTCTGTTGACAGAAAAAAAGAGAGCTCAGCTGCAGCAGAGGCTGACACCAGAGTTTGAACCACAGATTAGAAAGTGTTTAATTAACGAGACTGGTCCAGAGTCCTCCTCTTTATAGATTAAAAATGTTTATTTGTATTTTTTCCAAGGTAATTTTTCCACCATATTTTTCTATATTGAGATAAAGTGAGAATATCTACAAATATTTCAATATTTTATTCAGATATTTGTAATTTCATAGCAAAAACACAAAATCTTACCAACTAATTTTGGTCTAGTTTCTATTAGTTCACTGGAAATTAAACAAACCTTTTCAGCAAGATATAGGAGCTTGATTTAAGTCAATAACTCCTTAATATTGATGAAAAATTTCTATAAGTGAAATAGTCTGTCAGAAGTATTTTATTGATTTAATTTAAGCTTTTACTTTGGCCTGAAAAGTTACCTTAAAGTCAGTTTTGTCTCATTTTATATGTACTAATAAAATCTAACCAAAAATACTTGGTAAGATTTTGTGTTTTTGCAGTGTTTTCAAAGATCTCAGGAGGTGAAAGAGGTTTCCTGACTGAAATTGTTTCAAATCAAGCTGAATCGCAGTCATTTGTAAAATACAATTTGGCAAAATTGTAAGAGGTTGTCACAAATATATTTGTTGAGTATTTCTGTAGTAAAAATATTTGTGGACAGAAATAAAAGAACCAGAGCGACTAATTAAGCTTTCTTCTTCCAACCTGAACTCATATTTTCAAAGTATTTTTCCGTCCTCCAACGTAAATTTACTCCAGCACACTTTCTCTCCTCGCTTTTTGAAAACAGAAAGACGCGTCCCGAATGAAGCTCTCAGCACATCAGAAGCACACTCACACAAATTGCTGCTAACCAACTCGGATTGACTTTCTTTGACTGCAGCACAGCACGATATCAGTAATTACTGGTCTGGAGTCGAAGCAGACGCAGGGATTTTAAGCAGAGAGGCTTCAGGGCTGTGATCCGTGTCGACTGGAGAGAAGAATGCAGGACAGAAACACCGACATGATGAAACCACTAAAAAACAATTTACTTTCTTAAACACTTTTCTTGCTGCCATTAAGCAGATATTTTAGAAAACATCTTCCAGATAACAGTGTAATCTTAAATAATAGTGTTTTGTACAAAAGGGTGCAGAGAAGTTCATGGAAGGTTTTAATATCAACTGTGCTTATCTCAGGATTATAATGGAATAGTTTAAAGAAAAGAGCCAGAAGACCACATGCAAACACATTTATCAGAAAAATACACTTAGAGTATTTCAACATGGCAATTTCAGAGATTAGACTGTTTCAAGGTGTCTTCACACCTGACACTCAGTTTGATTGGAGACCAAAGTTGCAAAATTTGGTGTATTTTCAGTTTGAAACACCAAACCCTTTGGCACCAAACCCTTTGGTGTCAAATAAACCAAACCCTTTGAAAAACATATTCTCCTCCTTGCCTGTGGGGGATCTGCACCAAAAGCCACTGAAGGAAATGACACACAAACCTCTGAGGAAGACCCTGAATGCAACGTCCTTCTTCACGAAATGTAAACAAAAATGGAGAAACATCCGGTTTTTGGGGTTGCAGGATTTCTCTCGTCGACCCATTTCTACGGCTAGCGCTAGATTCTCATGTTTGCTTTGGTTGTTTTTACCCAGAATGCCCTGAGCTATAGTACACTTCCTGCTTTTGAAGCGGTCTCAGTCCACTTGGCGTTCACATATGCATTTGAACCACAGTAGAGTTCACTTTAACCAAACTGAGACTGAGTTTCGTAGCCGCTTTTTTGGTCTGAATTAAAGTTTTGGTCCGCATAAATTCACACGAACCAAACAAACTGGAGTTTGATTAAAGCAAACTAAACTGGGTTGATGTGAATGCTGTCCAAGCTGCAGAAAGTAATAAATTATACAAAAGTATCCTGTAAGTGCTTAAGTCACCAGAAGAGCATTGTTTTATGTTCCAGAAAATACCTTTTCAGTAACTTTCAGACATTAGCCCAAAAACCTACGAGAAACAAGTACACTGAACGTCCTGGAGAAATAACCAATGAACTCTAAGAAGCAACTTGCAAGTTCAGGAAAGCAAGCAAAAAGTTTTAGAAAATGATATTTATGGGAAGTAATCATAGATTTTATTAATTATGACTAAACTTTGAAAAGCAACCTTTACATTTTTCAACAGAATCTAATAAACAATTACTAGAACTGTATGATCTCAAAACTATAGCTTTTGATTTTGAGAAAATAGCCTTTACCGTTTTTCAACCTACAGGAGTAACTTATGAATACTCTGTAATGTCACCTGTATGTTTCAGAAAAGACTGGACTGTACCAAAAAGTTAAAACACGTCAACATTTCTAAATACAATCGTTCCTAAAGACTCCCAGATTCAAAGACAAAAACAAAGCAATACAAAAAAATGCACCGAGCTAAAATCACACTAGTTTCTCTTACCAGCAAGAAAGAAAAATATTTGAATGCTTTTCAGTTTTTCCTGATTCAGTGTTAGGTCACTCAGTGTTCAATGAGCTCAGTAATTCTTCAGGACTGACACAAAATCTGGTTGTTTATCATCTCTAACTCTCAGCAGGATAATTCACGCTTGAAGTGTATTCTTATTAAAGTTTCTCACCAAGTGCTGCAAAATACCAGGAAAATGACCTTGGAGGAGCAGCGCCGGTGGCAAACTAACTGCTGGGAAACATTCAGTGTCACGTTAGGGATTAACGTTATATCCCATGACGCCCTGTCCACCTTATAGGCATGATTAAAGGAGAGGGAAGAATATTACCCAAGGAGGGAAACTGCATAAAAGCTGTTGAGTGAGCAACAAAAACAAACTTGCACTGCATTAAAAGCAAAAGACAGAATTATAAAATCAAAACAATTCAAGGGCAAATGGCTAATTTTTTGTGATTTAATTGGGACAAAAATATTTAGCACCGATGGCACAAATTTTAGCTGCATGTAATTTTAGCAGCTTAGATATTCTGAGGCAAAAAATGTTAAAAATAAATAGCATGTCTGAAGACATTACGCTGTGTAAGAGTTTAACTGCTGGGAAAGAAATTCAGGAGCTGAATCGTTTAATCTAGTTTATATCTAGTTATAACGAGAAAGTTTCTTATTAAAACAAGACACTTTCTCATTGAGATGCAAAAGTTGATAAAAGGAGAGTTTCTTCTTTTAATGAGATAAATTAAACACACCTCTAACAGATTACGACTTGTTAAAAAGACGCTATGACTCTCCTCATCCTGTTTCCTCATCTAAAAATCCCAAGAGTTGTTGCTGTTTTACTGCTATGACCTTAAAAGACAATATATTTTTGGTTTAAATGAAAAATGAATCTCATTTAGGTTTTAAAAATCTCCTTAAAACATTCTGCTGCTGAATTTGGCAGTTAAACACTTCCATACTGTTCACAGAGAGATGCATGTTTTTTAAATTTCAAAACATCCTCCACTCAGCAGGTGGCACTATTGAGCATTCAAACAATAAAACTACTTATTTATACAGTAGTTTGTTGAACACTGAAACTTTACCACTATCTGTCACTAAATCCAACACATGGATTTAGTGACTAAATTAGCATAAATTAGCTTTAGAAACAAAGGTTTAGAGTAGCTACAACATAGCAAAAAAATAAAATAAATTATAATATAAAATGCAGAAGTAGCTCAGTATATTAAATGTGGAAAATGTGTAGACTATCAGAAATCTTAATGAAGAGCGATGAAATGAAGCCAAACTGGGCAAAACAGACGGTTAATGAATAAGTTCCAGCAATTAAAGAAAGACTGCAGGTGGAAATAATGACTGATGTTAAAGGTCAGACATGATACTTATGGGCTTAATGATTCAACTGAGATTTAAATTGGTAATGGCATTTAAAAACCAGTCTCCTAATTAACTTAATTGTAAAAAAAAAACAGTTGTTTCTGCAGAAATACAATGGACTACACTCAATGCTTTACGATCCAAGCATATTTAAGAACTTTTAAGGCTGGTTTCCTTGAAATTCAGATCATTTGACCAGCAGTTGTTCATACCACTATTTTCCCCTGGTTCTGATGTGATTTTCATGGTGAAATGGTGAGATATAGTCACCCTGGATTGACAGAAGGATTGGCCATTGGGACGTTTCCCGCTGGCCTGGGACCAAAGGTTTAGTTCAGGTAATAAAAACAATCTGTGCTGTTCATGCGTCTCACTCAGGTATCCTGGCTGATTGGCTGAAACTCCCAATTAAAGAAAAATCCCTCCTTTTATTTTGTGAGAATATCTGTTGCAGCAGTGCACAGATGTACTGCTATATCTGTTATGGCAAAAAGCACATGCCTGCCTGAATTTGGATGTAATTTTGTTGAATACATCATTCAAAACATCTGCATTTGATGAGAAGAAGAACTGAAATTCGACAGATGAGGCAGATTTAAAAATTGGCCATTCAAGGTGTCCTTTTTTGGCAGATTAATTAAAAAAAAGATGCTTTTGACACCTTTACCCAAACACATTTGAGTCAAATGTCTGATGAAGTTTTCTGTTCCATGGTCAGAAAACTAATGATACAATACAATAATATATTACATACTATAGTATTGGTGAAATCTAATGAGAATGGACCCCTTGCATGCTATTGTTTACATACAAACATTCTGCGGATGCACCAAACGCTGGAGGATAAAAAAATGATTATTTCACATGACACAGTAGAACAATCCTGAAACCTAAATGAAGCCTGGAGATGTAAATATTATTAATTTAATGCAGCGCGCCACAACAAAGGGAAAAACCGTGGAAGAAAAACTCAAACAGTTTTTTTCTCTCTCTCTGCAGAATTTAGTTAAAATTTTTATTCATCAATGGTTGTTTGTGTCAATTCTGTGGCGTTGGGCTGGGATTGTGTCAACTTCCTTTGATGGAAACTAAACTGCTTGTATTTGAGTCCGACTCACTTCACAGAAACTTTTCCAAGATACAAAACCTATCGAGATCTGTACTAAGTTTGGAGTCATTTTTATTTGCAAGAGAGCTTTGTAATTCCCCAACACCACAGAGGCGGGACATGTATATATTATCAAAGAAGACACAAAAGGAGACACATCAATTGTATAGATATTCATATTAAGACATGAAGCTGCACATTGTTTCCTAAACAATTCAGCTAAGAAAGTATAGAGTAGATAATGATTTACTTTTGGTGACTTTATGCCTCGGTGGTCTATCAATGACAGCGTTTCTAATATAATGAAAAACCTCAGTAGGAACTATCTGCTCAACATGTTATTCCTATGGGAGCCTTCAATGTTTCACATTATTTTAAACTCCATTTTTGACATTTCTTAATATAACTACATGTTTCCCTGTTGTCTTCAGAACTCTATAAAGTAGATTTGTTCTTATACTTGCTGTACATTTATAACAATGTCCCTTCAGACATAGGAAACATGTTTCCAACTTTATTTTCACAGATATTGGCTGCATTAACTTCAATGCAGCCAATTTGCCAATTAATCTGATTGGCATATGTGGAGTCAGACAACAGAACAACTTTGATGCAGTGACTAAAACGTGGCCAATTAAGACTCTGTGGTAACCAACGGCAACTAACGAGGCATCTTCTTTCATCCACTGCACTACTATAGTATAAAGTCTGACTTTTAAAACCAGCAACATCAAAGAGTATATATATATGAGTTAAAATCTACACTGCTGCTGTAATTTTATATGTATATGCATGTAAAATAAAATCTGAGAGTTTTTAAGAGGCAAACAATATAATTTGACTCTTTTGCTGTGAAGTTCAACTCAGATTTTAACTTTGCCTCAGTTTTTAAAGGTTGAATTTTCATTCTCAATGTTCAAGTTGGCTAATATTAACACTGAAATGTATTTCTCAGCATTTTATGCAAACGTTTCGGTGGTTACAGTCAAAAGGATGTTGTTTTGTCACAGAGTGATTTAAATGAGCTGAAAATAAGAATACGGCCTCTATGAACATTTCAAAAGCATCTCGGTGAGTTGGAGGCAGAAACAGATGTTTGTTGATGTTCAGCCTAATTCGAATTTGATGAAAAGCCCGAGCGCGTCTCTGCGTGTTCTGATTATCGTCGCTTCATTTCTGCTGCTCTGTCTTGTCCAGGGCAATATCCAAAAATTAATTTTTAATCTCAATCTTTTTTTTTTCCTGCTTTAATAATGTCTTGGTAAAACAAAATGCAAAAACTGAAATAACATTTTTAGGAATAGATGTTATGCAGGACTTAGTGAATAACATCTAAGTCTGCTGTTTTAATGAGACACAAAACAGCAGAAGTGCTAATAAAAGGCTTAAGATAGCAATTTTTTTAGGTTTTGTATGCAAAGCAGACATACTGGACTGGATTTCACTGAAGTTTCTGATTGAAAACATACATAACCAGGTGTAAAATAAATAGCATGTCCATACCGTATCATTAACTCCTCAGTAATTTCTAATATTGTTCTTTCAATGCTCAAA
Organism: Alfaro cultratus; assembly: GCA_903066825.1. Classification (NCBI taxonomy): domain Eukaryota; kingdom Metazoa; phylum Chordata; class Actinopteri; order Cyprinodontiformes; family Poeciliidae; genus Alfaro; species Alfaro cultratus. The sequence goes on along the minus strand of CAEFZX010026443.1, from coordinate 11,840 downwards.
ACGAAGACAGATGCTGCAAAGACAAGTAATTTCAACAGCTTTTGTCCAAAGCCTTTGATTTCTCTCCAAATTGATTTAAAAACACCAGAAAACAGTAGAATCACGTCCATATTTCAAAAATTATATACTTGGAAATGTCCAATTTGGTTCCACCAAATCTGGTTCTCATGCGACCGCAACCACTGTGACGATTGAGAGGTAAGGTTTGTAGTTATCCTGTTTATTACACGATGCATGTCACATAATTAAGCCAAACCAGGCCTAATTTTTAAAAACTTCCCCCCAAAAAAATCACAAATTTGCCCAGCTTTAAACACACAAAATTAAATTCACCTAATTTATAGTTTTACCTCAACTAAACATCCAGCAATAATTAAATTTGTTTTCTGTAGGACTGAGATTTTAACACATTAATTTTGATTAGTTAATTACATAAATTTTTAGCGTGTGATAAAATTAATCGCATTTGTTTTGTTTTAATTTTCACATAGAAAAGTCCCAAGTCGGAACCTTTGTTGCATATTTCGGTATGCACAAACATCTGACGCACAAGCAAACAAAATATTGCTTCTCTTAAGGACTTTTGCTTCAAAAATTATCTGAAATTATTATTATTGTGTTCAAGTTGTGCTAAAAGGAGTTAGCCTATCTGCTAAGCCATTCAAGCCTAAACTAGCATCTCAATGCTAATCATGCCGCAGCAGCACTTCTTTTTCAAACCAGAAAAACAACATATTTTAACACTATAAAGTGTTATAATTATTAAATAATATGGATGGTATTAGAGAGATAGTGCTTTTTGAGTATCTTTTAAGAATATTTGCAGCATCATCCAACATTTGGGACTGATGTACATGTAGAGGATCTATTACCTGCTCTTGAACGCTTCAGAAACACTTTGCTCATAACTTAATGATATGAAACACTTTAACCCCGAAGACGTGAACGGCTGATGCTCTGCAATCATCACACGAACTCATCTGAAACATATAAAACATCAGCAGCCAGCAGTTACAGCCCCTGTGTTCTGTTTGTGTTTGCAGTGAAGCATTAATGTGTGTGAAACAGCTTGTCTAATGCTTTCATGCACCATCAGCTTGTCGTTTAGTTGGATTTTCTTTGTTTCCCAAAAACGGGGCCGTTTATAACAAATTGGAGATGAGAAGAATGAAGCCACTCTGGAAACGGCACAAGAAACGGTGCTCAGAATCAAAACCTTTGATATTAGGGAATCTGTTTTGCTACTTCAGCTTCTTCCTGATAGCATAGCCTGTCAACAATGCTAATGCTAGTTAGCAGAGCCACAAATGATGGCAGATAAATAGTTTTTTATTGCTCTGCCATTGGCACATTGGACATTATTTAATTTCCCTTTGTGATCAATAAAGTATTTTTGAATTTGAACAGCGAGTGCACTAGAGTGATTGACAGCGCTAAGACCCTCCCCTCCTGGCTCTGATTAGTGCATGTCTTCAGTAATCAGATCAATCTTTTCACAGACTGTTTAACATGTAAAAAACTTTCTTTTTAAAAAAATAAAAGCTCCACTGCAGTTTTTTAAAATTCGTCCTAAACTTTTTCCTATTTACGGTTAAACACGGTCTATCATTTAAATCAAGTATCCTATAGTCAACAGGACTTAAACCGTATAAAACCCACTTCCTCCTCTTCCCACATCGAAGCTCTTCAACTGTTAAGACGAAACGTAAAAACACCCAATGATAAAAGATAAACGTCCCGCAATGTCAACAAGGACATGATGCTGGAAAGGAGAGCAGAGCAGTGATGCAAGGTTCTGTAATTTTATCTCAAACAAACATGATAACTGTAGGGTGCTTCTCAATATTAATTCCCAAGTTGTCAAATCCTCTTGAGCTGATTAGGGTTCCTCTTTTAAATATTTATTTAAACCAATCAGGCATATAAGACTCCTAAGGATAATCACAGCGTTATATATGTCTGCTGTGTGTGTGAAAACCAGGATGAGCTGTTTTTGAAGCCCCATCTTCTGTGTCCCGACGTCCTACACAAAGTCCTCTGCTGTCACCAGTGCAATATTTCATAATGAGGACTTGTGTGAAGAGTGGGGCTGGTTTCCTTTATTCCTGACCTTTAATGTCCCATAAAGTGGGAGCCTCTAACTTCCAGGACTCCTGCCTGTTCTGAAAGTTGTTTGAGGTGTAACAACCCAGTGAAAATCTTTTATGAGCCAACATAAAAGCCTGTGAAGTTCTGATTTGGGGTTAGAGCTCCTCAGAGACGAAAAGCTGCTTCTCCTGGAGACACTCATGACCTTTTTTCACGCATCCAATGTTGGGGGAAGTTTAACTTTTAATTCTTTAATAAACCTTGAATATTGTTCTATAAGAGGGATGAAAGACTCACTTCAAAAATCAAAGTTTTCAGTGAAGAATTTCTGCTTTTTAGATATGCTTTCTGTGTTTTAATGGTTTGAACAAGTTGACTTCCACATTTTTCTTGACTTGATCAACCAAATTCAAGGTATGTTGGTCCAGGAAGGACAAAACAGGCGTTTCTGTGGAATGCAGCTCCAATTCTTTGGCAGAAATCTGCCTAGTTTGACTTTTTCATTGAGCACATTTAAAATATTCTAAAGAAAATGCAGCTTGAGAAGCTGAAATACCAAATCTGGCCCACTGCAGCTTTTTATGTGGCCCTCTGGACTCCATGTTACATCAATAAGTCCCTCCAGTTTTCCTCAAATCTGCAAAATTCACACAAAATCAACAAATCTCCATATTTTTTGTTCTGATTTTACTGCAAATTTTCTCAAAATTGGTTAGAAACATTGAGTTTAAGTGACTTCAGCCTTACTTGATCTCCAGTTATAGTTCATAATAAAAGTCACATTTATCTTCATACGTTAGAGCAAACATCGTAAAAATTCCTAATGTCTAAATTGGCACCAAAATCTGTAATTCTGATTGCAAAAAACCACTAAAGCAATCACAAAACCTTGGAGGAACAGCTATTTATTGATATTTTCACAGTTTAATTGGTTTTATCAACATATTTTGGCACAACCGGCCCTTTAAAAACATTCAGATTTTTGATACAGCCCTAAATGAAAATGAGTTTGACGCCTCTGACCTACATGCAAAGCCACAGCCAATCCAATAACAATAATTTATTGTCCTTGGTTCTGATTGGTTGTAACCACAAGATGCCTTCAATGGTGCATTTTGAAACATAATAAATGGGATCTATTATATAAAACTCTAATTTTGCACATTTTTATACGACCATTTTAGTCTCTACTAATTCTAAAAACAAGAGCATTTAAAAAAACTTTAAAAAGTTTATTTTTTAGTTATCTTTATCTGCTTGCTTTTAATCAGTTCTCCAGTGAAATAATGGGTAAAAGAAATGAACTTTTCTCTCCTTTTGAACGTTTTCCCCATTTGATCTAAACTGAATGTGTTCTTTGGGTCTAATGAAATGGAAAACTACCCCAGCAGGGGGCGCACCATTAGAACAGATTTTCCAAATGACAGGTGAGTGCACAAATACAGTCACCAGCATTTGCATGCAAAAAAAGCCATTTACCACCACCTGCCTTCGAGAGCTGCTGTTGCTATGAGCAACAAGTGTGTCCGTATTTCTGATGGCGATGGTGTGATTATGAAATATCTGTCACAGGTCGTCTGTTATCAAAGGAGACAGACAAAAGCTTCAGGTGAACTGTTTATTGAAATGGAAAATTGAATGTCTAATGGTTTCCAATGGATTTTCTGTGATTCATACGCAGCGACCGTTCAGAGATAAATAAATCAGATGAGTATTTTTTAAGGAAACAGAAGCTGCTCTGCAGCCAAATGACTGTCAGTTCATTCAAGAAAATTCATTGAGTTAAGAAATCCAAGTTGGAGGTCAGAGGAAAAATGCCCAATATTTTCCAACATCTTGCCACAGTGGTCACCATAGATTAGAGCAGGGGTGCTCAAAATGCGGCCCGGGGGCCATTTATGGCGCTTGGACATTTTCTCACAATGAAAAATGTAAAGTACAACAACCAAGTTTTAACAAAAGATGAAGCTAATTCAGACTTTTACTGAAATGATTCATAAAAATCAGCTTTTATTTAGATTATTAAACTTGACACTTAACATTTTGAAAGAAAGTGACACAAATCCTGTTCTTACTACTGAAAATAAATGTACTCAATTCAACCCAAAAGAAACTAAAACCGGATGCTTTTCTTTTATAACTGCAAAGTGAAAAATCTTTGATTTAGAGCCATTATAGATAAAACAAAATAGTAAAATTGCACCAAAAAACTTCGAAAATTCCAAAAGTCTAAAATTTGACAAATTTTTCTAGAAAATTTCTGAGATTAATCTCAATTTGTTTGGTGGAAATTTGCAACTTTTTGTAGATAAAAAAAAACATGAAATAAAATTTAGCTACTTTATTTGCTTGTTTTTATGGTTTCTTTTGACCCAAGTGACAAAAGGTCTGGAGCGTCACAATCAATCAATCAATCAATCAATCAATCAATCAATCAATCAATCAATCAATCAATCAATCAATCAATCAACCAATCCCCGTGTGTAACATTGCAAATCCAAAGGTTTGCTTTGATTAAATATTTCATAGGACATTTTTAGATCATTGTCTCCAAAAGTATAAAATATTTGGCTGGTTAGTTGGACTTTAGCTGCTCTCAGTGTCTAATGCATATTTTAGCGGCTGAAATGCTGAAAGTCACAGAGCGAATGGTGGGAACATTGGGCAATGTAAAAAAAATTAAAAAAAAAGGTAAGAAAAACAATATTACCAAATACTTTTGGTCTAGTTTATAGTAAAAAAAAATTATCTAATCACACTTAAAATAAGAGAAGTAACTTACAAGTAACTTTTCAGTAAGATAGAAGTCATTTTAAGTCAGTAATTCCTTAATATTGATGAAAAAGTACATATTCCACTGGGAGATTATTTCATTTGTAACATAAAATTGCCTTTATATATAAATGAAAAGAAAAACCTTGCAATGGAACTAGAAGTTATATTAATCAATATTTAAGAATTATTGACTTAAAACAATTTAGTTTTGACTTATTTCAAGTCTAGTGAACATATTTTCACTAGAAACTAAACCAAAAATACTTGGTAAGATTTTGCAGTTTTCTTTGCTATGCAGCTTCTCAATAACTTTGGTAACGTTTGTATTTTCTGCTCAAAAACACTTAAATTGCAGAAGCCACTGCAGACACTGCAGGTCTGACAGGAAGTGAAAAAAGAAGAGAAGCTTTTTAATTCAGACTATCTTTCTCTAATAGACAAGAAGAGAAACTCATTAAACCTCTGCCCTCAATCAAAAGAACCGCAGGCAGAAGAAGCTGCTCAAAATGTACCAGTCTGTTCTCATTCATAATAAGTTAAAAGTTGCTCTTTTGGGCTTTTACAACACTTCTTTTATTATTACTATTTTTTCTGGCTTACTGAACTTTCCCAAACACCACCAGTGGGGTTTTAGGCTCTAAGAGACACATAGACAAAACCAAAGCAGCCTTCCACATGCTGGCTTTGTTTGTTTAGAGGTTGTGGCAAACTGCAAATCAGTAGAAGGCAATACTAGCTAAAAAGATAGACTAAAACGCTAAACATAAATGTTATTTCTGTTAATGCTCTATCAACATGGTATTTAACAGAAGCTAATACTTAAGTGCTATATCAACTATGTTGGTAGAGCACATTAACAGTAGCTAATGCGCTCTATCAACATGGTATTTAACGGAAGCTAACGAGCTACATTAGCATGGTATTTTACTGAAGCTAAAGCACTATATTAGCATGGTATTTAATGGAAGCTAATGCCAATATGCTATATCAAGCTGCTGTTTAACCAAAGCTAAAAACATTTAACGTAAGTTAATGCTAATCCGCTGTATTAACCTGGTATTTTACTGAAGCTAACAAGACATTTGATGTAAGCTAATGCTAATGCGCTGTATTAACCTGGCATTTTACTGAAGTTAACAAGACATTTGATGTAAGCTAATGCTAATGCGCTCTCGGACTGACGCTCTGCTTACTAAACCTCTGTTTCGGTCTGGATTTTGTTCAAGCTTGGAAATTAGCTTGTAACTTAAATGAGTTTAATTTGTAACTTAAATGAGTCACAAATGAGTCTTGAATTTCCCCCTGGGGATTAATAAAGTATCTATCTATCTAAACCTCATTTAAGGTTTAAGCCTTAAATGAGGTTTAAACTCATTTAAATTAGTTTAAACCTCATTTAAATCCGTTTAAATGAGGTTAAATGAGTTTAACCTCATTTTAAACTCGTTCACAACTTTCTCCTGAGCCTATCTGCTGTTTTCCTTCGTCTCCATGCTTTTGTTTGTTCTCTAATAAACCTCTGAGACCAGAAACTGAAAAGATGGCTTTGTCTGTGTGTGAAATTACACACAGACTCCCTTTGCAAGTTTGTCTTCTGGACGCAGTTGGATTTTATTTGGAGGCATCATTTTCATAGCTTGACTTTCATTTCAGTGCTGCACTGCATTGTGATGCTCCATCTAGCTTGTGGTTGTTATGTGCAAAACTTTAATGAGCATAAATACTTCTTTCAAAGCTCTGAAGGAAGTGAAATTGTAAAATAAATCTTAGTTAAGAGTGGAGACGAACCGCAGAGCAGAGGATGGCTTTTTAAACATGCTAATATGATATTCAGAGCACGGCATAAATGCAGAATTACTGCATTCTGCAAATAAATGGTTCTAATCCCATTTTATTAATCCTTAAACAAAGCCGAACAACTTCAAAATCAGCTTATCTTCCACCTTCTGGGATTTGTTTTTTCAAATCTTGTCGTGTCACCATCGAGTAGGTAAATGACGACTTCTCCTCTGAAGATAAAATGCTTCCAGTGGTTTTTTTCCCAACACTATCAACAACTCCAAGAGGAAGCAGAGTCTTGATCTTGAGTGAGGAAACTTCGCTTTTTCTCAGAGCTTCGATCCATTGAGTCGGTCTCCCTGCGGTCGTCTGCGTAGCCTCAGGCGCGGGTAGGAGGACGGGACTTGAAAAGCATCAAACGGCAACCCAGAGGAATTAATCAATGGTGGAAAGGGGGAGAATGTGTCAGAAGAGAGAAGAAAGTGAAGGATAGAGAGATCATACGGAGAGATGGGAAGAGTGTCAGGGTGCAGATGAGAGGGAAAGAGCAACTCTAGCGTTGTCTTTGTGTAGTTTATGTAATTTAGAAAATGTTGCAGTAATGAAGTTTATCTGAATACCTTTTCTAAATTACAATCACTGATAGTAAGATAAACAGATTGCAATTTAATGTTTAAATGTTTTAGTTTGGTCATGCAGTTTCATTTCTTGTCATGTTTTGCAGCAGGTCTCATAAGTCTACACTGAAAAAAACATAAAAATTTCCACTGTTGAAGCTCCAGTATGTAACTTTTATGAAAAAATATTTTTAGATATTTGTATGAGAGATAATCTGTGAAAAAATATTAAGCTCCTCCTCCTTCTCCCAATGATAACTAGAAACAACCAATCAGAGCCAGGAGGCGGGGTTTAGCGCCATCAATCACCACACAGGAAGTGGTAGAAGGACGATGGTGAGGTACATTTTTTAATGACTTATCGCATAAACCACAACTACAAAATTGTGTTTCATCGATGCTAGTGGATTAGCGACAACATTTTGTACACATTCGTAATAGAAACTATTGGCGGAATAAACTCAAATCACAAACAGTTTGGATACTTTTAGTCAACAAAAATATGTTTTGTGCTCTATTCAGAAGAGAAATGCATTTCAATCAGCTTTGTAATTGTTTCTATCTGAAGCAAACTGGTCTAATTTATCCTTTCATGACGTTCTCTTTGGTGTATCTGAATATAAAGTGATAAAGGTGCCAAATCTGAACCAGTCAAATTGTGAAAATCCAGAAAAACTGCACTGCTTGAAAATAGCACCACAGTATAATATCTGGACTAAGTCTGGCACAAAATGGCGTCCATAGTGATCAACAACTTAGTACCAAGAAGAAAGATGGAAAAGGTGTGAAATATTACAGAGGAACAGAAATGGTACCGAATCATGAAGTCTTCTTATAGTCGCCTTGCAGTATGATGTCACGCGACCATCTCCCTGCGGGAGGTCAAAAAGCTGCTTGCTAACAATGACTGTCATTCACTTTAGCTGTTAAGTTGTCAATATAACACCTGCTATTTAAAAGAAAAAGGGACAAAATGCTTTGCTACACTATGACAAGTAAGTGACAAGTAGGTAACAAGGTCAGGAAATTGTTTTAATTAAAGAAAATAGTGAGGAAGAGGGAAGTAGTTCAGCTATGCTAGCTTGACTTTGACAACTGTAACATGTAGATGTGCTGTGGAATTCTGTGTGTTTCGGTTCAGTTACAAAATAAAAAAAGGTGACATAAACACAAACTCTGACAGATTATCAGTAGAGCTAATCTGTTTAAATTAGCTAATCAACCACTGCTGTGTTAGCTTAGCTAATAGCAGCACTAGCTAATCTGCCACAGCCAGCGATCACTTATTAATAATCGCAAAATGAACATCGAATCTGAAAACAAAATTGTAACCAACTGAATGTTCTGTTCTTTGAGTGGAAAATGTTTGAGTGTTTTTTGGTGTTGAATCCTGAAATGTTGTTGTCAGTCGCTATGGCAACAACTCCGCGTGTAGCAACTGATGTAGAGAGCAAGAAAAAAGTGGGCTTGAGTAGTTCTTCAACAGCTTTCCTGCTCTATTTTTCCCTTTGCTGTGGCATATTAAATAATACCTACATCTCCAGGTTTCATTTAGTTAGGTAGTTGATATGGATGGAAAAGAATCGTCTTTTTGCCCTACAGCATTGTACGCATGCTCAAAACTTAGCGGGTCCATAAAAGGAAAACGTACCACGCTTCTGTTATGAACATTTTTAGGAAGTGAGGAATGTTGCAGTTCATGCATGCATGTTTTGCGATTACTTTGGAAATCACAGCCAAGTTAAACTTTCTTTAAAGTTATTTTAAGTTCAGTAAAGCATCTGCTTATGGACCATCACCTCTGTTTTTTATTATTCTGATCTTGAGAACAAAGAGGTTCCCCCCAATGTGATATTAGGTTTGGCTCATTAACCACCAAGGAGAAAAACTGACATCTGGTCTACTTCAGCAGCATTACCATCTTACAGCCTGTTACAATGCTTCAGACACAAATAAAACATAAAACATATTTCTGTCAAATGCCAGGAAGTACGTACAGTGGTACCAGTTTCCCAGTTCAAATATAAAAAGAGAAGCAAAGGTTTAGTGTCTGTAAATGCATAATTTGTACTTCAAATAATAACCATGTTTTACAAAGGCTGTTGGTTACAATGCATCAGGTTTTTACTGCTTTCTGGACAGAAAAATACTTCAGTTGAATTATTATTTAAATTACCTTTATGCAGTGTTTTTGACTTCATTTAGTTAGATGATTGATTCCTTCCTTCCCTTATTCAATCTTGTAAAACAGGCCAAAACTAGCCATCTGTCTATTTAGCTATCTAGCTACCTACCTATCTAGATATCTATTTATCTATCTAGCCGTCTATAGCTTGCCATCTACCTAGATATATAGATATGCATTTAGCTATCTAGTTAGTTGGCATCTACTTAGTTGTCATAATGTCAATCTGGCCATATTTTTGGCTATCCAGCTAGCTAATTATTCAGCTATCTATCTAGCAAGCTATCTATCAGTCTACGCTTATTAGCGTTGAGTTGATCTGGTATTCTGTTGGTGTATTCAGACAAAATGTGGAGTCAGAGTAAATCACATCTGTATGCATTGACACGACTGATTTAATCATAAAAGTAGCTCTATGGTTTTAATTTGAGAGCTGGAGAGAACAAACTTGTCTTTAAAGCTGTAAAGGAGGAAAGCAAGCAGAGAACTACACTCTTGGGGGCTGCATTCAGGAGGTATGGGAGCTTTGAGGGACATAAAGGCTGCAGGAGCTGCTGATTTGCCTTTGCAGTATACTCTGACACAAAAAGACAGAGACAAACACACGGATGAACCCAACATTTCCAATGAAAACATCATGTTTGCCTTTTAAAAAGGACCAGCAGAAAGTTTATTAACCCTACAGCGGAAAGTAAAAATTTACACTCAAAAGCATACGGTCCTGTGTAGCAGTTATTGCTATCTGGCTTAATAGATTTGCCAATCATAGCAACTCAGCAGCAGTAATAAGAAAAGAGTAAAGGAATTATCAGTGCGCTTACAGCATGTAGGAAACCTTGTGAGAGCCACACTGCTGGAAATCATTCTTCCTTTTACTTTATGTTGGGATAGATCCCAGGAGATTAGACAGAGCGAGGAGAAATAAAGCCTTATTGTATTCTCATTCTCTCTCAGCTCAGGTTTTATTAAGCGATATGTCATTTTGCAGTCCTTTCTGCTACTGTATTGTCCTTCATTTGTGCACACTAATAAACTACCCATTTATTGGTCCAATGATCAGATAGACAAACAAACCCCACAAAGACTTCTAGGAAATAAAATATAACTTCCAATGTCCTAAAAACAGACAGTTTTCATTTCCTGTTTGAAGGCAAGATGTACATTTAATAATAAAGTTGTATTGTGCTGGCTGTAGAAGGCTGGATGTAAGAGATGTGACTTTTAATACATGTGGACTTTCTAGAAAATAAAAACAGCAACAGATACTTCAGAAGCTTTATTTTAGACGGTAAAAATGAAACTGGTTTTAGTGAAGATCTCAGATAAACAGCTTGCTTTTTGCTAACCAATATGGTGACGTTCAGCAGTTTTTACAAATACACAGCCTTTATTATTATTTCATCAAGTTGTTGGAAATCTTTAGCCATCCAGATTTCTATGCAGTCTAACCTCTTATAGAAAACATGCAGCTTCAATGCATCATGAGGCTGTAAAGAGACCTGAGTATCATCTGCATAGAACTGACATGAGACATTTTTAAAAGTGTTTATAATGTGCTGAAAAGGTCAAAGGTAAACCAGAATGAATGCGTCTGGTTTAAAGACGCTATAAAAAGACCTGAATATCATGTGCGTAGAAGTGACGTTAGTGACATTTTTAAAAGTTTAAAATGTTCAAAGTGTGCTGAAAAGGTCAAATGTAAACCAAAACAAATGCTAATTAATGTTTTTATTCATTCTAGGTTAAAGAGGCTTTACAGAGCTTTATAACCGAGTATCATCTGCATAGAGGTGACATTAGACATCTTGAAAAGTGTTTAAAATATGTTGAAAGGATGAATGTGAACCAGAATGAATGCTGATTAATGTTTTTAGTGGATTCATTAACATTCGTTCTGGTTCAAAGAAGCTTTAAAAAGATTTATAACTGAATATCTGCAATGGAAAATTTTATAATGTGCTCATCGCCCCTCATCTGCTTTAGATTAGTCTAATCATTAGATTGGTCAAGCTGCTCTCACATAGACCTCTATGGTGTTATTTAATAGCAAGAGGTCCTTGATCCTGGAGACTACCGTAATTTCCAGACTATAGAGCACACCTGATTATAAGCCGAACCCGGTACATTTTTAAAGGAAAAACCATTTTGTACATACATAAGCCGCACCTGTCTATAAGCCGCATGTGCCTACATACAGACGGTACACAGAAAGAGTTTTCAAAGTTTTAATAATATACCTTAGCTTTTTTTTCCAAACAGTGCCTGTGACGCGGGAGTAACACAGCAGCAATACGGTAGAAACACAGCAGGGCTGGTTAAAAAAACATACCGGTAAAAGTCACTGAGAGCCTCTTCATCTTCCTCCTGAGCACTGAGACGTGTTAAGTTACATTAAA
>CAEFZX010026438.1:0-24457 GCA_903066825.1 Alfaro cultratus | reverse complement strand
CTGACTAAAACTACCTTAATGACGGACAAATTCTGGGATTTATTATGAGTCTCTGCTTATTTCCAGGCCCAAATGAGGAACTTCATGTTCGAAAACGAGCCCAAAAAGGCGTCATACAACATGCCGTTTGACAGAGAATTAATAACCACTCCGGACATAAAGGCTAAAACAAAATGTTTCATGTACAGTATTTCTCTATTACACTTTATAAATAGAAGTCAGAATCTGCTCAAATTAGTATTGACAAGTCAAAGCTTCATCAGAACCAGAAAATGTATATTTGCTTCAAAGTCCTGATGGTTTGCTAAGTGAACTGGTTCTCACCTGTAGTAAACCTTCAAACTGCTATGAAGGTTTACTTACAACATCAAAAAACTGGCCCACAAAATAAAAGATTCCAATAATGGGTTTCACTTACCTTGGTCTTTGGTAAGAGATGTTAAGATTCCAGGAGTGGTGATATCATGCGATAAAGATGTTGCTGAAGCTGAAGGGAACTGTTCAATCAGAACATAAAGAAGTTAAGCTGATGAAGAACTAAGATATCTTCTAACCAGTTTTAGGCTTCATCTTTGTTGTAGATTATCTGCCCCATCATGTACTGCAGCATTGTGTACTGGATGACAGAGCAGCCTCCTGAGGCAAGCCGTTACCTGCTCTTCATAGCTCTGTCCATCTGCACTGCCCTGGTGGCCCAGTCCTTAGGCCTGCTGGTTGGGGCGGCCTCCACATCTCTTCAGGTGCCATGAGTTCCAATTCTCAGGAACATGTAAGACCTCTTGTCACCGTCTGCCTAGATAACACTTGGTGTCCTCTGAACGGTTCCACAGGTAGCTACATTTATTGGACCGGTTACAGCGATACCAGTGCTGCTTTTCTCTGGGTTCTTTGTGAACTTCAACACTATCCCTAATTATCTACAGTGGAGCTCCTATGTGTCCTTTGTCAGGTGTGTAAATCTGCACAATATTCACAGTCATCATAACTACAGATGCACCGATATGAAAATTTGAGCCAATAAATATATTGCATGTAATATTGCTGTCATGGCCGATAACTAATATTTATTGATATTATATGCTATATATATTTCTCTACTCTTTCGACACCTTGAAAAAACAACCACACCACTGACTTCCCCACTGTCTCTCTACTTCAGTTATACTCTCTACCATCCTTTGCTGCATCGCTCTCACTGTCACATGACCAAACAAAAACCACATGAATGACTTGTGCCCATCCAGGAATAAACAGCAACAAATTGGAAACAAATATTGGCTGTAAATATTGACCCAGTTTTATTGATCGGACTGGTACCGATGTTAGTGCCAGTATATTGTGTATCCTCAGTAAGAGCCAAAGTTTAATTTCACATAGGCATCTGTAACCACACTATATGGCAGAAGTGTTAACCCCCATGTATGTTGCTTTTAGTTGTTCCATTTCTTGTTAGTACAATAGAATAGAATAGAATAGAAGTGGACATGTTCTCAGTAGGTCTATTAGTTTATTTAAGTTATAAAAGAATAATTTTAAGCCTGCACAACATTAATTCACCCATGTATATGTAGTCTTATTGAGTACAACCTCATCACTAGTTACACTGAAAGCTATTCAACTGAGTCTTTTCTGAACGCCAGATATACTGTAACTTCAATGTATCCATGTGCAAACATTTGCTTTGACACGAATGCTCTTGAATAAAGATTTAAACCGAATTGCCTGAGGTTTTAACTAGTTCCTAGCCAATACCAGAATAACTCTATCTAGTAATCAGCAAAATGTTTTTCAGTAGTCCATGATAGCTGGACTGACGTTTCAATGAACATTAGATGTGTATTTAGAATGAATAGCAGAACTAAAGTTGGTACCAGTGGCTACCTAGCAGCACTACTACTGTAAGGTAGTACTACTGTACCTATTCTTGTTTTACTTCACATGGTGCAAAACATGAGTTGAAAATGTTAATCTCTTTTGAGATTTACTCTTCATTGATGTATGACAGCTGTGCCAAGTTAAACTAAGAACAATTAGTTGGCATGAAAGATCCTATCTGAAGCTCAACTAATACCTCCTAAGAAAATACCCATAGTGATAAATTGCAAGACCTTAAGATAAAATTAAACTGAATCACAACAAAAGATGTTGAACTAAAGTTCAAGACTCTTTCAAGTCTCATGTATAGCGTTAATGATAACTATGTTGCATTAATTATTTGTTACAAGTCTGGAGGATGTTTCTAAACTGGTAGAAACTTGCTTTGCTTGTATGGGAAAAAGATACGGCAAACTTCCATTGTCCAGTGTAAGTGCGGCTAGCTCTCACTAGTCAGGCCCCTAGAGCTCTTTCGTACTCGACACTTTTCTTCAACAAAAAAATGAGGTCCTGAATCCGCAGGTCATCTCTGAGTCTTTAATAAACTTAAAAGAACATAAAAAATAACAAACAGATTCCAAAAACATTAAAGAAAGTGACAGTCAAAAGACTGTGCTACTCAGAGGGTGCCAGACTTCTATATAAACAAGTACTTCCATCTTTTTTAAGCTAATTAGTCAACACCCAATGAAAAGGCACCACGCAATAAGCCTAAGCACAACACAAAAATAGCATTTGTGTGAAGTTCTAAAACATTCATATATATGGCTCCTACAGCCCAGTGTCTGTCATCTTTATATTTATGCTCTTTGAAGAAGTAACATGTCGAAGGGTTCACCTCTGGTTCTGTTGTCCAAGTCTGTTCGGCATTGGAATTGTCTGGTTTGAAAGGGAATATTCCGTACTTTCCGGACTATAAGTCACTCCAGAATCTAAGTCGCATCAGTCAAGCAACGCATCATGAGGAGGAAAAAAACATGTATGATGTGATGTGGTGACACGTTATGTTCAGTTACTTGCTTTTTAACAAACTCACATGGGATCAGCAGCCTCCAAATTCTTTTCTCTGACCTCTATCTCAAGAGGACAGAAAAAAGAGACAGCAGAGATTAATTCAAATTGTTTGGTATGTGTGCATTCTTTTGCTCACTTCCAGCACAAAAAGCATTACATGTCATGAGACCAGCAAACTTTTTTTGTTGTGTAAATCCTTCATGTCTGTCTCCTTCCCACAGATACAGCTTTGAAGGGGTGCTTCTGTCTATTTATGGGATGAACCGCTCAGAGCTGGAGTGTCCTGGGAAGGTGTGTAGGTTCCAACAGCCTGAAGAGGTTCTGCAGCTGTTAAATGTGGAAGATGCTGAGCTCTACATTGATTTCATTGTCTTGGGTATCTTCTTTATAGTTCTTCGACTGACCACTTACCTTGTCCTATGCTACAAGGTCAAGTCTGAGAGATAGATTTTTCTGTCCTTTTCAATAGTCTTATTCTTGTACACAGAGTATGAGATGTCATTATAAACCTGGGAAGTTTGCTTACTCAATTTTCTCTGCTGCTAAATGGACAGAACACAAACTCTCTTCTGGCAAACAACAACTGGAGTGACAGTTCAGAGAGGCCATCAAATGAATCAGCTTTCTCTGTTTTACCTCATTTAAACTGTTGAATCCTCAAAGATACATCAACAGTCAGACTGAGCCATTTTCCCCAGCACAGTTCCTCTGCTACATATATGTTTGTTGAAAAGATGTAGAAATTTTGTTGCCTTACAACAGGGGTGTCAAAGTCCAGTCCTCAAGCTGTCCTGCAGTTTTTTGATGTGCCACAGCTACAAAACACTGGAATGAATTGGCTTAATTACCTCCTCCTTGTGTAGATCAGATCTCCAGAGCCTTGCTAATAACCTAATTATTCTATTCAGGTGTGGTGCAGCAGAGGCACAACTAAAAGTTGCACATCAGTGACCATCCAGGACTGGAGCTTGACACCTGTGCCTTACAATGAAACATGTTATTATGCTCACAAAGTGAATGGTAAAAAGTCTTCCACATAAAGATGCATACTGAAGTGAAAACATACTTAAATTGTTAGAAGGTTTGATCAAACGGGCTAACTCAAGCATGTTTCTGTTTCATCTAATTAAAGACAGGATGTGCAGGCATGATTATCTGATCCAGTAACTGGAAGGTTTACTAATAGGAGAAATTTTTTTCATGGCAGTTCAGTGTAAGACCAGGCTTGAAAGAAGTCGCTTTGTGGACACCACAGCAGCTCACCTGTGTCTGTGTAAATTCACTGGGGAAAAAACCCTCCCTCCATTCATTAGTGCATAGAATAACTACACAAAGCCACAACAACCTGGTGTCTTGTCCCATTTGGTTTCACACTACCATGAATTTCACATTTGTTGCAAGTCAGTTTTTATTTAATTTATTATATAATTTTTGTAAACAGGAAAAGATTAAAAGGAATTGGGCCTCGCTCAGCATAAATCCTGCTTTTCAGCAGGTTCTTCTACAGAACATGAAAAACACACATCCAACATCACATCACATTGATAGATACACACACATACCAATTTACAAAACAGAAAAATAGCAGCACTTACACAGCAGACATCTAACAATGATTTTGAAAAACAGTGTCCAACAGATGATGCACATGAGTCTTCTTAAGAAGTACCAATGTTGAGATCAAGTTTATATGTCGTGGAATGTCATTCCATGCTTTAGAATAAACATAGAAAAATTATCTCTGGCCGTAACAGTTTTTAAAGGCTGGTAGTGGCAAGTGATCATTGGTAACAAACATAGTCGAGTGACCATTTCTAAGATTGAGTTTATGAATCACAGCAGAAATAACTACACATGAAAAACCTGAAAATACGTGGCTGGGCTGTTCTCTCTGGCATGAACAACATGGCTCAGCTGATCCCACCTGTCAAGACTGCAGGCAAAACCTTTCAATCATCTCCATTTCCAAACTGTGGAGGTGCACTGATAAAACCCTCTCTGTGCGGGACAGCATTGTCTTCATTGAGGACAGTTTGTTCGCAGACTGTAGAGACAGATTACAACTGGTTGTAGATGCTATTCTTGATATCTCTTTGGATTTAGATTGACACCAAAGACAGCAAGCCTATTTTTTCCAGTTTGGGGGATGACCCATACCATTCCACTGCCTAGACTAAAAGCAGGAACTCTAACTGTGCAATGATCAGCACAGCATGTTCCACACTGGACTCCTTATGAGAGTAACATTCTGTGAAGAACAGTTGTATGAAACCAGTTGGTTCTGAAATTCCTGGGTAAAAAAACAAATCCCATTCATGGAAGGAAAACAAACAGAAGTCATTAACAATTGCTCCAAAGAGAGGCATCTTGTCCACTGTTCTGTGTTTGTATAGAGGAAATCTAATTAATGGAAAAGGAAGGAAAATGTGTAGGTTTGATAACCCTGTCGTTGCACAACTAGGACTCACTGTACAAATGCACCACAAATATTTCCATCATGGTCTTATGTTAAAAGCAAGGTGCATGTAGAGTCCTAAAGAATTGGATCAGCAGGTTTTCACCAAGAG
This sequence comes from Alfaro cultratus, assembly GCA_903066825.1. NCBI lineage: Eukaryota > Metazoa > Chordata > Actinopteri > Cyprinodontiformes > Poeciliidae > Alfaro > Alfaro cultratus. The sequence goes on along the minus strand of CAEFZX010026438.1, from coordinate 19,001 downwards.
AGAACAAATGGGCAGATTTCTTATAGAGCTGAGCTGTGTAGATTGAATGATTATCTCTGTTATTACAGTTTTTCTTTTGGCACAGACCAGTCAGTATGATTTTGAAACCTATCTTAAGGTTTTACAATAATTTATCTATGTTGTCCAAACATATACTGTACAGTAAATACAAATTTATTAACAATTTCACCCGTATGTAATTTTAGCATTAATGTAATATTTTTTAATTATCAGTGTAAAATGGGAGACGTGTAAAGATTCTTTTTTTTACACATCTCACCTGAAAATCCATAGAATGATGCCTTCTGTCGCTAAGTGCTGAGGAAAGTTTTCTTGTGGTTGTGTTTGATTGGGTTCCCACTTTGTAGCCTCTCTCTAACATCCTGTTAGGATCAGCTTGAGCTTCAGTTTGAAGATAGTACAAATTCCCCACAAACTGTTTTAAAGCTTTTGTTAATGATGATGATTTGTTGCTTACAGCTAATGAAACATGTAATTTCTGATTGGATCACAGACCAATAAAAAAAGATCTTAATGCAGAAATGTGGGTCTAATGCATGCAGCAAATAAAAGCCTGAAATTTAAGATGAGAATATCACATCAGGCCAATCAAATAACTGCTTTAATCCAGAAAAGTTGATTTAATGAAAAGTATGTTTAATATCTGCTTAAAAGATAGTATTAATATGACAAACAAGCCTCATCGTTGCTCTGATTTACTGACATGTTCCTGTACTCTGTTCTGCTGCTCAACCCACAAATGCATTTTCCTTATAAATGTGGCACCATTTGGGGAAAAACTGTTATATTTGGTAATCCCTCGAAGGATTCTAATAAAAAAAAAAATTAAAAAAACTACGCACAAACTTTCAGTGAATGCTAAATATATATACATTATCTATTCCTGTATTAACCTTGATTGATTGTAGCTGACACATACATGTTCCTCCTGCATAGAACAAAATCAAGTATAAATTGCTTTCCTCCATGCTGATAGTTTTGTAAATCATAATTCCAAAGATGAGTTGTTGTTTTGTTTTTTTACCATTGTCAATATTACTCACAAACAATTATTTATCCTTCACTGTTGCATTTTTCCCCTCAAAGCTATGACATCCATCCATCCATCCATCCATCCACCCACCCATCCATCATCCATCCATCCATCCATCATCCATCATCCATCCACCCATCATCCATCCATCCATCCACCCATCCATCCATCATCCATCCATCCATCCATCCATCCATCCATCCATCATCCATCCATCCATCCATCCACCCATCATCCATCCATCCATCCACCCATCCATCCATCATCCATCCATCCATCTATCTATCCATCCATCCATCCATCCATCCATCCATCCATCATCCATCATCCATCCATCCATCCATCCATCATCCATCCATCCNATCTATCCATCCATCCATCCACCCACCCATCCATCATCCATCCATCCATCCATCCACCCACCCATCCATCCATCATCCATCCATCCATCCATCCATCCATCATCCATCCATCATCCATCCATCCATCCATCCACCCACCCATCCATCCATCATCCATCCATCCATCCATCCATCCATCCATCCATTTTCTTACAACCTTGTCCCAAAAAAAAAGAAAATATGATTTGTTTACTTGTATTTGCAAAACCTAGCAAGTAGCTAGCTTTTTCATGTGTTAGTTATTGGGATTTAAACTTTTAAAAGTCAAAGCAAATGCTTTGCTCAGGAGGGGTCCTGGTGCCTATCTCCAGTAAGACACCCTGGACAGGTTGCCAGTCCATTGCAGAAGACATATGCATCTTCATATTTAATATTTAATGTTTTGTTGTTATATGCATATCTTATTTCACTGTATGTTCTGTCCATTCTACACTCTGCAGGGCCACAGAGATACAATATGCTAATGATCATGTTTGGTGCTGTCCAATGCATCCTGTTTAATATGAAATGTAATGAAATACATTTTAGACATCTAGTCTGCAAACCTAGTAGGATATTAAACACACATTGACAGACCAAAGAAAATGTATGTAACTGGGAGAGTGTTTTACATTTTCATTTATTTAGATTTAAAGAAAGTTTGAAATTGTTGTGTACTGAATGAACAGAACACAACAGAATTCAACTGGTATTTTTGAATATTCATTTGTGGGAAAAAACCAGAAAGCAACAATGGAACAGTAGAGTTTTAAGAAACAGAGAAAAAGTGTGACATAAATTTCTAATACTGCCTGGAAAACAAGGATGAAACATGTTGTTGGTTGTAATCTATACTAAGTCCACTAGATGTCATTATACCCTAAAAGACTTGACCTTTAACTCACATTACTAAAACTTGAACAGCAAAGGTACTGTAGATTTCTAAACTGAAAAATGTTTAAATAAACAATCAGCTGACAAATTCATTGAGTGTATGCCTTATTTCATAATGTGTCATAAATAAGTAACTCAAAAACTCATCATTCCTAGATCTCTACAACCCATCCGTTTTAGAGATCCACTTTGCCTGCAGCTTTTCCCATTGTTTAGTCTCCTGACTCAAACTGAGAGACCATTTACAAGCTCAGAAAACCTTTGCAGGGGGTTTTATGTTAATTAGCTGATTAGGGTGTGACACCATGGGTTTACAGTGTTTAGTGCTCAAACATTTTCACCATTCCAATTTTCTGAGACTTTTTTTTCCTGAGAATTTGTGTTTTCATAATCTGTAAGCCCCAATTGTCAAAATTACAAGAAATTACATCTTAAAATATTTCAGTATATATGTAATGGATCTAAATAAGTTTCATGTTTTGAAATGGGTGACTAAAAATATTGTACTGTTTCAGGATATCAAGATTTTCCCACCTGTACTTGAGGAACTTTTTTTTTAATCTACTTCAAAAAGTACTTATGGTGCTTTTTCTTACTCGTAGTTGAGTAATATTATTTTGAAGTTATGCTATTCTTACTACTCCAGCCACTTCTACATTCATGTTTAATAGATTAAAATACTACTAAAAAGTTCATTGAATCAACATTTATTGAATTAATCTCATTCAACAGATTAATTCCACACAGCCTGATGATTCTACAGGCTTTCTTTCTTTTATGATGATTTTCTGTTAACAACAAATGAAAATACAACATCTACGATTAGAATATTACATCAGACCAATGAAAAACATTTCAAAAGGGAAATGTGGCCTTAGTAAGAATAAGTTTAATACCTAATTAAAGGTTACAATTTTCAAAAAGTACTTTAACTTGACAAACGAGTCTCTTCGGAATATATTATAACTTCAGAGCTGAGAAAAAAATGTACTATTAGGACAGGAGAAGTTTTACTTTTTCCTTTTACTTTAGCCTTCCTCCTCTTATTTGAGTAAAATTTCTGGTTGAGAGAGAGAAAAAAAAATTGTGGGTCCCTCAGCCACTTCACACTCCAGTCCACTCGCTGTCAGTAATGCTGGTGCCAACCTCCAAATGAGAAAAAACGAACAAAAAAAATGAGTGAAAAGAAGAAGAGGTCTGCTATTAATCTCTAATCTTTCAAGCATAGGTAGGCCAGGAAGTAAAGAAAAGGTCAGAGCGGCGCGGGAAAAACAAACAAAACACATAAAAACATGTCAGATTTGGAAAAGGCAGATTTGGGCATAAACTGGTAGAAGAGTTCAGATGGAAATGGAGATAGGAAATGAGGAAGACGTGGATTTTGAAGGGTGGGCAGAGGGAGAGGATGTGGAAGAAATAAAATAGATGAAGAAAAGGGAATGGTGATACTTGGGGCAGAGAACGAGAACGAGAAGGAAGAAACTCAGAAGAAGAAAGGACAGTTAGGAGAAAAGTGGTGGGGAGGAATTTAAAATAATATTAAAATTTAAGAACAAGAAAGAACAGTATATTATCAGCCCATCAAGGTGTCAAGAGAAATAAAAAAGAAAATTGGAGATGTTGAAGTGGTATAGATTTTGAGACTATTTTTAAAAGCTATTGGTAGTTTGTAAAAATGAAGAACAAAAGAATAAGGCCTTAAATGTGGATAATATCTGTAAAAATAAAAAAACCTGTGCTGGAGAAAAAATAATGGGAGAAGATAAAAAAAATTAGAGGAGTGATTTATGGGATCCCTTTAGATGAAGATCTTGATCAAATTAAGAGAAATATTGTAGGTGCAAAAGTGAATAACTTGAAGAGATTGACAAAAACAGTAAATGGAGAAATAGTAGGAAGTTTGTCAATCCTCACTGAGTTTGAAGAAAAAGAGTTGCCAAAAAACATCAAAATAGGTTATCTCAATTTAGGTTATCTCTTATATCCCTCCATCACGTTGTTGTTTCAAATGTCAAAGGTTTGGACACAGCAGCAGTTTTAAAGGGAAGCAGAGATGTCCAAAATGTGGTGAAAATTAGAAGACTGTAAAGAAGAATCACAAGAAAATGCTGTATCTGTGGAGGGAAACATAGAGTTAAGTATGAGGGATACTAAATAGAGAGTTAATAGGATTTTCTATGATAAATCTTTTAGGAAATTAATCAAATTCTGTTAGAAATCAATTAATTAGATTTTTTAAAAACACAGGGTTATTTGATCGTATTTAAAGTAAGTATGTATGTGTGTGTATGTGTGTGGATACACATACATATATATATGTGAGTGTGTATGGATATGAATTTGCATATTCGTGCATAACATTGAGGTGTGTATTATTAAATTCCCTCTGAGATCTTTGATGACCACACTCCAGTCCGGTAGGTGGCGGTAAATGCACCTTAAGTTGGTTGCTATCTGCCAATAAAAAACAAAAGAAGAAGAAGGCGTACATTTCGGGAGATAATGAAGAATGTGGATGTCTGAACCGCAGCCGCTCAGAACACAGTAAGCTCGGTTCTGTCTGTGTACAGACTTCTCCCTGCACTATAGCAGCTTATTTAAATGCTTTCAACATGCAAAAACCTAGAATGCAGATCAGACAGTAGACAGAGTGAAGTTATATAGGTAAATCATTTCCTTTAGTCCAGAACAGTTTTGTTTTCTGATCAAAGGTATTTCAGTCCAGCTGTCTGGTAATAAAGACCTGATGGTCAGAATCTGGTGACCATCGTCACCGTCTGTCACCAGATTAAATTAGACAGAATTTAATCCTTTCTGTAAATTCCAGACGGGATTAGAACTAACAGTTTGGGAAATATGTGTAACCGTGTAAACAAGGTATTGTTTTTCAAATAGTTCAAATAGCATGTGAAGTATGGGCACTCATCCCGGAGGAGCTGGAAAGACTTATGGACTCAGAGCAAAGCCAGGGGAACAGAAGGAGGAAGTTCAAAACATCTATTTCATCAATCTTAATAATATCTCCAACATTTATCTCCATCTTTCTAAGCATATGGCCTGACAGAGAGCTAAAGAGGAGCAGCAAAAACAAATGAGGTAGATTAGCAGAACTGTTAACCACTTATGATGTCATCCAGGAGACGTTACTGTGGCAACTCAACTCTGCTGCCTGGATACTGAGCCGTTAGCACGTGATGACAGTTATGAGACTGTCATCACAGTTAAGCACTTTGTATTGCCTTGTTGCTGAAAATGTGCTATATAAATAACATTACCTTTACCGTCATACAGCAACAGTCTTCAGTCAGAGGCTTCTTATGATTCAGTGCAAGACTGACTGCTACCAGAGACCCTTCCTGCCCACAGCATCTCTCTCTATTTATAGTATTTTTTGAATTTAATAGAATAATAAAAAAAAAGACTTTAGATGATACTTTTATAACAGTAATAATTAACATGTTCAGCTATGTAAATCATTGCTTTTCTGTTCTGTAATAAAGACAGTTAGAACATCCATCCATCCATTCATCTATTTTCTAACACCCTTGTCTCTAGTGGGGTCGGGAGGTGCTGGTGCCTATCTCCAGCTAACCGGTACACCCAGTCTGTCGCAGGGCAATACAGAGACAGACAGGACAAACAACCATGCACGCACACACACACAACTAGGGAGAATTTAGAGAGACCAATTTACCTAACAGTCATGTTTTTGGACTGTGGGAGGAAGCCGGAGTACCCGGAGAGAACCCACCATGCACAGGGAGAACATGCAAACTCCGTGCAGAAAGACCCCAGGACCTTCTTGCTGCCCCAGTTAGAACATGTCATATGTTATTGTTGAGCAAAAAACATACATTGAAATATTGATTACATATTAATCAGTTCTTTTCTAGTCTTCCTTGAGTAATTACTTTTTATTTTCACACAAGTTAAGCAAGTTGTGCTATTCTTACTTGAGTACAATTTTTGATACTCTACCAGCCTTTCCTACTTATCGAACATTACTTTAGAAAAGAGAAAAACTTTTTCCTCTCATCTAAACTGAAACTGGGCTGTTTGGAAACATTAGGTTTGAGCATTCTTTTGAAAGACAAAAAAATCCAAACATAGATTTAAATATCAGATCTTGGTTGGTGATTGCAGTTCTGATTTGATGTACAGAAGCTAAACAAAAACACATTTCTTTAACTGTTGATATGAAGGCTACATGTTATTTTTCTCTTTGCTCAGAATAATCAATATGTTCTCATCACCCTGATCCAAGCTAATGAGTAATGTTCACCTTGCAGCACTCTCCTGTTAAGGGAGAAGAAATGGTTCCTTTAGCTGGGACAGAGCTGATCCACACGCCAGTGCAGCTCTATCGACACCTGCTGCGATGCTGCAGGCAGTTACCGTCGGCAGCCATGCAGCAGCATTACCGGCACACCATACGACAGGTAAGCCTTTCACATGTTTTGATTGGCTGGAGGATCATGTTGTCTTAAGCAAGTCGTCCCTTTGATAAAGCTGAGTTTTCATCAACCATAAAATTGCAGAAGTTGAAATTCTGAAAATAAATTAACTTAATAGAAACATGCAAATTAAAAAAAATAATTCAAGTTTTTTCATAAAAAACCTTTTGGGCTGGAATGGCACCCCATTTTTGCACCGTATCAAATGGATGTATTTCTCAAAACTGCAATGGAAACCCTTTTTTTCGCATGTGTGTGACATTTGATCACATGATCAAAAGTCTGATGTAGTACAGGATCCCAATAAGAGGCTTGTCGCTCCAACTCCTGAATGAGACGCCGACGTCTCCTTGGATGGCTGATTAGTATGAATATGTCTGATGTACAGTGGGGAGAGCAAGTATTTGAAACACTCCCACTTTTGCAGGTTACAAAGTGGGAGTGACAGAATCCATCCCATCCATCTTCTGTACACCCTTGTCCCTGGGTACAGGTCGGGAGGGGTGCTGGTGCCTATCTCCAGCGAGACATTTCAGGCAAGAGGCGGGGTACATCCTGGACAGGTCACCAGTCTGTCGCAGGGCAACACAGAGACAAACAGGAGAAACAACCACACACACACTCACACCTAAGGAGAATTTAGAGACCAATTAACCTGACAGTCATGTTTTTGGACTGTGGAAAACATGTCCACAGTGCAAAAACTGTGGACATGATTTTGGACTGTGGACAGGGGAAGCCAGAGTTCCCAGAGAGAACCCACACATGAACAGGGAAAACATGCAAACGCCATGCAGAAAGACCCTGGGTCGGGAATCGAACCCAGGGTCTTCTTGCTGCAAGGCAACAGTGCTACTAACTGCGCCATGGTGCAGCCCCTCCTGTTTTCTACTTATTACCTGTATTAACAGTGTACCTGGCTGAAATCTCAATCATCTATACTGTTTACATCCGTCCCTGCCATGTTTTTAATGATGTAATGCACGAACAAGCTTATTCACATGTGATTTTCATTTCAATTATTTAATGGAAACACAATTGGAAAATTGTCAACATTACCACAGTGTAGACAAAGATTTTTGTATATGTGTAATGGAAACACGGTTAATGAGATGCTGCATATTCATTAATACTAACCAATTTGCTCACCTTAGTTTAAGAAAGTTTAAGAACTTTAAGCTACCCTCTCAAGCAGCAATGCTTTATGTTAAAATCAACATTTATCGTCTACGTATATAAGACCAAACATTTGGGCATTAAATCTTTCTCTAGATTTGTAAACAGTTTGTCTTTCAGTGGATTTAAAACCAACACAAATCTGATCCTCTGCTGCCTCTCACTAGGGCTACAACAGCCACTCAGACGAAGACGACCCAGAGAGGATACAGATGATCATCCAGAGGGCTGTCAAGGATGCAGAATGGATTTTAGATAAAGTGAGAGTGGCAGGGTAAACATTCAGTTTTTATTACATGCATGGTCATCATTTTAAATTCATATTTATTTATTTACAGTATACCAAGAAGAAGTAGCCTCCATCAGCCATGAGGACATCATGTGCTGTAAATATCATCTTGTTTCCAATAAATTATTTCAATTCAAGAAGTTTACTGTTCATTATTTCAAAGCTGAATGCCTCTGTGGGGCTTTTGGTGTTCCAGGTCTTCTAGTTTCAACATGAACAATTTTCATCTCAGACACATGTAACATGACAACCAGAAACTTCAATGGACTGAATGTGACTGGCCAATACAAAACAGCACAGTTGTGCAGTGGAAGGTGAGCTTTGCTGGCTGCCAGGTGACTAGTGAAAGCAGTCAGCTGCACCAGATTAAAGGGGCCCCAGATATACCACATTGCAAATTTTAATTTGTAAAAGATTTTAGAATGTTGTATCATTTTCCTAACATTTTGTTATACTTTATCTAATACTATCTCACTATGGTGCATTAAAGTTGGTAGTTCTAACATGATGCAAAATGGTGGAGATGTGTATGCAAGGCACCGTACATGACATATAAAACTGGTGTTGCTATAGAAACACAGCAGAAATAAACAGACTTCTTCCTTTCTAATTGAATTCAATTTGACCAATTCACAAGAAATTTTAAAGCACTTTACAGAAGAAACTATAATTTATAAACAAACATATGGTCAATCCAGTCATAGACAGACTCAGTCACATACAGTCCAATTCCATCCTAGTTTTTACACAAAACATTCCAAGTTTAGGTTATTATTCAAACTGGTGAAGTTTTCCATCTAAGGAAGCCTCATGCTTCATAACTACAACAACTACAGCATTCGCTCCTGGACACGCTGGTAGCGACACTGGATGGGAAAACTCCTGTAACAGGAAGAAACCTTCAGCAGAACCAGAGTAGCCATCTGCAAAAACCGACTGGGGCTTTAACAAGACAAAGCATGCACACAATTACAGAAAAACTGATCCACGAGTGCCTTCAATGACACTCCCAATGCTTCCTGTGCAGAGTGAAAACGCCACCTGATTTATATGAAAAACAACATGGTCAAGTGTAGAAGTTTCAAAACGCTTTATTTAAGCCATTCTGAGTATGATATGGAATGGGTATAAAACATTACCAACTCATCTGCAACATTTTAGCAGAAAACAGCATTTCAAGTAAAACCGTCGGGATGGTTGATGAAGATTGCAACTATGACACAAACATGACAGGCTGTTTGACCAGAATGATGGAATGAATCCTGATCTGCTTGTATTAAATTCAACTTATTTACAAATGCATGCAAATACAACACAGTCAATAGAAAAGGTAATAAAACTAGATATACATAGCAATCTTTCAGTATAAATAATGTTCATTATAAATATTTTTTTTGCATATAAATAGCTCCATCTCCCTTAAAGTGATCATGGATGTCGATCCAGTTGCTGTGACCTGAATGTTTCGAAGGTATTCCAGGACTCCGCTTCTGGAAATCCCTAGGTGGCTGCAGCTGTTTCAGTCAGCAGCTGTCTGTCTCACACACAACCGTATCTGAGATAAGTGGTGTTAACAGGTGATGTGTGTGTGTGCGTTTCTTTTCAAAGCTGGAGTTTATTGGCAGCTTCTGAAAAGAGGTTGCAGCAGGAGGAACTGGACTGGTACAGGCACTCTGGAAACATTATGCTGTGTTGCTGAGTCATGTCATCACTTCTGCAGAATAAACTGGTCAATGAACTCGTTCTGCTCGGATTCTACTTTGGACAGGGCTTCATACTCAATACGGTACCTGAAACAAGAACATGACTCACTCACAAAAAAAACCTTAACAGACTGAAGTCAAACAGCATCAGCCTGTGGAACTGGGTTTAGTCAATGTTATTTCTCATAATACTTTATTTTTGCTTTCTTATATCATAAATGTTTAGATCATTAAAATAATATACTAGTATAATCTAATAATGTTAGACAAAAATAACCTAATTCAATGTAGGAAGCAGTTTCATATGATCATACTTGTTAAATTATGAAGAACATTTTTTAAGAATACTAGCTCCAATATTTCTTGGCACACACAACCCTGATTACTGCTTTACTAGTAGAAACATAAAATCTAAAGAAGAAGCTTATAAAGCTTAAGACTGTCAGACTCGAGCAGTCCACAGTGAGAAATATGAAAAAACAAAGCCTTTTCCACAACAGTGAAAATTGGCTTAAAACCATCTTTAGGACTGAGAAACCGTATTTAACTTTCTCTTCGAACATTGTCTTGAAACTCCCATCACTTCTTCCTCTTACCTCTCAAGCTGCATTTTCTTTTCCGCTATTAGAGCCTGAAGCTGCTGCTGCTGCGCCTCTCGTTGCTTTGCCACAGACTTCAGCAGGTTTCTGGCTCCAATTGCCTGAAGAATAGAAAATTAGGATAGAAAATATATATTTTATCTAAATTCTCATCGTCAAATCGAAACATTTAGTCAATTATACCTGATATGGTTCCTTACAAAAGTATTTCCCCCTTTTGAAATGTGTCATCGGTTGTGTCATTAAAACCATTTCTGAGTTTTGAATGGTTGGGTGAAGCCATTTATTGTCAAACAGTCTTTACTCTTTTTAAATCATAATGACAACAGAAACTACTTGTGTGCATGTTCTGAGGCCAAAATCACCAGGGTAAGTAAACTTTTATGGGCTGATGAGATGAGAGTGACTCTTGACGGGCCAGATGGATGGGCCTGTGGCTGGATCAGTAATGGGCACAGAGCTCCACTTCACATCACATGCCAGCAAGGTGGACGCAGGGTACTAGTTTGGGCTGGCATTTTTAAAGATGAGCTAGTTGGACCTTTACTGGTTGAAGATGGACTCAAAATCAACTCCCAAAGCTTCTGCCAGTTTTTAGAAGACACTTTCTTCAAGCAGTGATAGGGGAAAAAGTCTGCAACTTTCAAAAAGACCATGATTTTTATGCAGGACAATGCTCCATCGAGCATCAAAGTACTCCACTATGTGGCTAGCCAGTAAAGGCCTTAATGATGAAAGAATAATGCAGTGGCCCCTTCCTCATCAGACCTAAGCCCCATTGAGAACTTGTGGGCCCTTCTTAAACGGGAGATTTAGATGAAGGAAAACAGTTCACATCTCTGAATAGTGTCTGGGAGGCCATGGTTGCTGCTGCACAAAAAATTGATCATCAATATATACTCTATGAATGTTATTGAACTGTTATTGAAAAGAAGGGTGGCTATATTGGTCACTGATTTATTTTTTAAAAGTCAGAAATGTTTATTTGTCAATTTTGATTTGTCCGTTTATTATTCTCACTTTAACGGATGATAATAAACAAGTGAGATGGGAAAGTTTTCAGTTTCATTTCAGTTGCATAATAATTCTGTACACTAATAGTTGCACAATAATTGTGCACACATAGATGTGTTCCTAAGAAAGCCAAAATCTCACTTTTATTTTCTTAAATATTCAGGTTTGAGAGTTTATTAACATTTTGGATTGACCGAGAGTGCTGTAGTTGTTCAACAATAAAATGAATCCTCAAAACTACAACTTCTGTAATAATTGTGCACACAGTGTATGTACTCTCAAGGATTTCTTTGGCCAGTTTTTAGAGAATATGAAAGATGAAAATAGTTCCTGAGTGAACTATTTTGTAATTTTAAATTACAATGACAACAAAAACTACCCAAATGGCACTAATCAAAAGTAGAGGTGTGCCGATCAACCGGCCACCAATCAATTGACCACCGATCGTAATCGGCCGATTTCCGTGAAAAAGTGTATGATCGGTGATCGCCTATCACTGTCTCTTGTTGCCAATCACCAAAACCGATCATATTTATGTCACTTCGTAGCCTGCCTGTGCTGCCATCTCCTCTTTCCTTCACACTGCGCAAGCGCACGGCAACAGATCCTGCCGTGTGGAACTACAACGCTCTGAGAGTGAATGGGGACGTTTGTGTGTTGTAGTGGAAAATTACCTTGGGGTGAAGTACGTCAAAATGCATCTTTCTATGTCTGCCTCACCCTCATTTTTTCCGTTTCTGCTTCTTTTGCCAGTTCATCAACCATCTCGATTAGACCACCGACAATCTTCTGAAACTGTCCGATTTCTGCACAGACACATGTTTGGACACCCCATTATATTGGAAAGAGAGACGCATGAATGGAATCAACACAGACTTAAAATCTGAGAAAAAAGGATTGCATACTTACTGTCCACAAACTCTTTGCACTCCTCCTTTAACTCTGAAGTCTTCTGGCTGACATCAGGCTCAAGCACCCGCAGCTTGTTGAGCTCATCAAAATAGAAGCCCGCCTCGGCTAAGGAGTCCTTTGCCATGGCTGCAGGACCTGCCACACGACACAACCAGAATGAGGAATGAAAAAGAGAAACGCACTGTTTGAATGGAGAACAAAGAGAAATGGCATTGCTATTGCTTTTTAGCCTTTACATCGTTTTAGATGGGGTATTGTGTAGTAACTACACCCTGAACTGACTACCGAAGAAATTGAAACAGCACTGCTTTATTTTCAAACACAAATTAAACATTTCTCCCAGCTGAGGTGGTTCACAACTGTCCCGGCCAGGGAAGTTACATGAATGACTCTCCTAATAACGTTTCACTATTTTCACATTGCATTCGTGTGCCTCCCTTCACTTAAACTCATACAGACATATTTTCATATTTAGAACCAAATGCTTCCAATCAAGCCTTCACAGTTCTCCTTTACCTGTTTGTTAGAACTTCTCGGCTAGTTCGCTAGCTAGCTACATTAAGCTAACCGTGTCCAGTTGGGACAGAACTCGGAGCAAAATACTTTTCTTACTAAAACATATTTGAGTTCATTCGGTAGTTCAACTAAATTAGTCTCTAGCTACCAGCATGGTAGACGTAATTCTACGTATTTTACCTGTTTGTGCCTTTATTGCTGCGAGCGACTGGTTTTCCTATGTTGTGATGTGGCAGGACAACTAGTCCAGCAGATAAGCTCCTCCTCCCGCTGCCTAGGAAACCAAACACTTGGCAGTAGTGAAAGCCAATAAGAACAAGCTGAAGCTAGGACACTAAAGTCCCACCCCTTCTCATTATGGCTGCAGCCAGACCCTTCTCGGTGAAATGGGCAGAAGTAAATGTACTTCCTGTTACTTCATAAAGTCAACGACGATAAAGGGAATAGATAACTAATTAAGCTGCTGTTCTGAATTACAGATAGTCACATATTCTGGCAGCTGTGTTACCAGCCCATTTCTCATGTTTTGTTCAGGTATAAATACATCTACTTTCATATTTCTGATAAGAAGTCTAGCTTCCAAACCAAACACAGCTGGGTCATAAGAAATTATTCTTAATTATTTTGGTGGAGATTTTCATAAAAGTTGTGCCTTTACATTGTCACCACCTGTTGGTTCAGTTTATTAGTTTTATTCATTTTATTAGTTTATTTATTAGTTCATTGAACGTTCACTGTTCTCCAAAGCACCAAATTCCTCCAGACATAATATGTTTCACATACTGTTTCAACTACACACTAAATGGTTTATTATTATGATAATGATTATAATATATACCATATATTATAATATATAATTAGATTATTAATTTATTTGGATTCATAGACATGTAAGTACAGCATAAAGATATTGAATAGTTAGCTAAATGACCACTGAGAGCCAACACAAGACAGAAAACTCTTATTTTGCAAAGCAGAAGTCAAGAACCTGAGCAGGGAACGTAGAATGTATGTAGAATGTATGAATAATGGAACATTATTAAAGAACAGTGTCAGTTTCCACAGTTTTCTTTGGAAACGTTCTGCTGTTCCTGGAAACAACCAAAACAGGTTGTTATAAGCCGGGTACAACACAGAAACAGCTAAAGAGAGCAATACTCAGGTCTACATTGAGTATTTTAGGTCTTATAAACGATGGGCAGTTTAACAGTTGCATACTTTAAATTGATTCGTTCATCCCAAAACTCCAGTCCAGTAGGTGGCAGTAAATTACGTATATGCTGGGTTCTAGCCGCCATAAAATAATAACAAAAGAAGTCGAAGGCATTACATCTACAGAATTTTGACGTCTTTAAACCTGAAAACTGTAAAAAGTAACCCAAAGTGGACGGAAATTACCAGAAGGCTGTGTGTTTAAGGTAAGCTGGGATTCGCTGCTGAACGGGCGGGCGACGAGCCACGTTTTCCTTTAAGAAATTATTCGAGTAATTTCTTAACTTTTGTTCATAAAAAAGTATATCCGGAACACAACAGAACCATGGTTGGTCTTATTGTAGCTTCTGTCTTTTCGGGATGTGTGCTCAGTACCAACATTTCCAGATTTTGTTTTTAATTCCTATTGCGGGGATGTGTGTTTTGGTGCAATTGCAGTTTAGCTAGCCTTCGACATAAGAAGCTAAAGTTAGCAAAACGCCGAGAGACGTATGGACGGAAAGGAGGGGAAAAACATTTAGTTCCAGTGAATTCAGCACAGTGACGCAACTGGCAGCAGTTTTAGACAAACTCATTGCACTTCAAGTGTTGTGGATTAACCGGGGTTATAGGTTAACTGGTGGCTAAATTAACTGGTTGAAACCTATGCGCACCGCAGATGTTTCTAAATTGTAGGTGGCTGCGTCCATGCCTATTGAAAAATGCTGCCTGTGTAACAAAACCGTTCGCAAAACATTGGTATAAATCCCATTTGAGGCGTATATGTTTAATGTTACACACGTGAAGATTATACTGTATTTCAAAACAATTGTCTACAGAGCAGCATTCAGAACCCTTCGAAAACACCGCATTTGAGCTGAACCAGATCAACAGCAGGGCCGAGCTCAAATAGTGGCACCTCTCTCCAGATTAATGAGCACAATCCCATTCACATTCAAGTTGACTGGAATAAATTAATTTCAACTCATAAATAGCTGCACTGTAAACCTAAGTGGGTAGTTTCTGCTTTTTGTAACAGCACTGATCAGAAAAAACCTTAGAATTGGCTCCCAAGTACATTACGAGAGCTGCTTTTTAATAACACTTGTGTCTGTTTTCGGCTAAGATCCTGTAATGCAGCTACTCTGTTTCTTTACCCTTTTTTAGCGACACTGTACTCAGTAAGTGTCGCTAAAAATGAGGTTGGTGTCATCATAATCAAATCACATACCTGGTAGTGTTGCTTGTGGTGTTTACGTGTCCAAATAGAGGGGAATAATAAGTAATGTCGATAAATTGTACTGCAATGAAATTTCATTTAAATGATATAAAGTTAACAGCCAGTGCTGTAGATAGTGGTGATATCCAAATGGACAAGCCAAAACAATAAAAATAAACGTTCCTACATTATTGTCAGATACATCCAACAGATTATGAGCCATATCTACAGTATTTCTCCATTTGTTATCTACTGGGAAACAGTTTGCAGACTGTTGACGAGGGGAAATAAACTAGAAAAACAATTGAGTCGCATTAAGACCTAGATTAATTCAGATGTTTGTAAAAAAAAAAAAAAAAAAAAAAAATAGGTGGTTGTGTCGTTTCCTGATCAATTCACAACAAATGTAAAATAACGGATTTGAACATGTCTCCACTTTCTCCAAGATCTCTTCCTCGAAGGAATATTCAAGAATATATTGAATGTGATTGAAGGTCACCAAAATATACTACACCTCAGGAGGAGACTGTGCTAAACAGCAGCCAGATTAATTTGTGATTCTGGTGTTAGATGAACTGTAACAGACTGAAACGTCCCGATGGGCATTTAAAATGGATAAATTAGGATTCCCGTAGCTTAGCAGTCAGAATTTGTACTATCACCCAGCATTTTTACAGTAATGATGATTACTGCATGTCTTTCAGTATTATATTGACTGACATGTTCTGCAAACGTATCAATAAATGTAAACAGTTCTTATATGCAAGTTAATTCCTTGCTCATCTAGTGGACGCCACATTATTTCGTTTGCACCTTAGGAAGACCTCTAGCACCTTCAAACTAACTATTATCTCTGGGCTGCAGACGCAAAGCTGTGCAACTTGGTAATTTGACAATATTCTTACAGTTAAAATATGCCTGGCAAACTTGTTAACAGTATTACCTCCAAAATGTTGGCAGCAAGTGAATATTATATTTTTTTTAGACAATAAAATAAACTGGTCCAAAAAGTGAGTTAGACAAAAATGCTAACTGAACTTGTACCAGCATTCGCTGAGTTCCGAGTTACAAGAGTGCAGTTTTACCCACCAGACTAAATCCCCAGATAAGAAGTCTGATATTCTTACCTGTCATTGATTCTCATTTAACTGGCACCTCAGGCTTTCAGAAGCAGACTCAGATTAACTGGGGACGTTTTCAGAGTCTCAGTTTGAGTGAAGATTTTAACCCATTTCTGATGTAAGAGTATATGAGAATTGTTTTTTCAGCTCTCTTATGTTTTGAGTATTATGGTCACTTCCTGAAAAGAATAAAGACGTTTAGTGAAATTACGAGAAAAAATATATATCAACAATAAGGAAGAATGACACTGTCACATACAGTAGATCTGTAGTAGCCATGTCTTTTGTAAATGGGCTAGAAAATAAACTATAACATGTCACAAAAACAGTATTTAAAAAAGATTTTTCACTATTGCGTCAACGAATATCTAATTGAAATATCATACAGTATGAGGGAGGAATGAAAAATAACATAGCCAGTCAATCTTTTAAAACATTTTATTTTAAATCCCATGGCTCTTCAACATTTATGTCAGCTTTCAGGGATTAATCTTTGCTTTGAGATCTGTTTATGACATCTTCAGATCTATTTCGATCTTCCTTTGACGAGCTTCAACCTCTGAAACGACACATAAAGTCAGCAAGAGTTCTGAGTAATTTACAAGCTTTGGTGGTTTTGCAGACTATTTAGACCAGTGGTGTCAAACTCCTGTCCTCAAGGGCCACTGTCCTGCAGTTTTTAGATGTGTCACAGGTACAAAACACTGGATGAAATGGCTTAATTACCTCCTCCTTGTGTAGATAAGATCTCCAGAGCCTTGCTAATGACCTAATTATTCTATTCAGGTGTGGTACAGCAGAGGCACATCTAAAAAATTCAGGGCAGTGGCCCTCCAGGACTGGAGCTTGACACCTGTGATTTAAATAGTAACAAACAATATTAGACCAACAAAAATCTTTCTTATTAGTTATTCTTGAGATCCTAATGGTTGTCTTATGGAATTGGATAGTATTTTGCAGAGATTTGCAGTTCTTTAAGCTTATTGCAATATTTATTTCCTGGTTTGGTAAAGAGGTCGTAACAATCTACTCTCACAGAAACATCTGTCTCTCCCAGCTGCCACCACAAGTTAATTTAGCCACCATCACCAGTTAATCCTTAACACTGTTCCATCAGGTCATGTCTGCGCATTTGCAGTTAACAATAGTCACCCCAGTGTTATCAACTTAGCAACGTTCTTGCTACATTCAGCGACATTTCAAACAAAAGAAAATTGGTATCAGCCAAAATCAAAACCGGCAGGTCAGACTTTTTAAAGATCGGTAATAGGTGCATCCTTACTAAAGTTACTATATGTCGTAATCTTCCTGAAGAGGGGAGGCAGTCTCGTTGGCCCTGCTTCCCACCTCTCCCCGGATGATGGTGCAGGCAAAGTGAGTGTAGGTGACAGGTGGAGGTGGATAACACCTGGGCTCGTTTTGCTGGATGATAAATTGTTCCAGTAACCACTGCGATAAATGGTAATATTGTTGCTTTTGAGACTGTTTCCAAGTGATATATTGATAATTGGATATCTATGCAAGTTCGCCCTCTGATACCAATAAATGTTAATTTTGTAAAGAATTTAACACTGGAACTGGAAGATATTTTAAATATCCAAAATAAAACTCAACAAAAACAAATAAAACAAAACAAACAAACAAAAAAAAAGAAAACACACTTGCAACCAAAACTATAAATAACATGGATTACTTTGTCTCTGAACAACATTGCCCTTAAAAACATTAATCAGAATGGAAATTATAGAGCTCATTTAATTTAACATGCAATTAATTGATTAATTGCTTATTGCCACAGGCTTAGCAATAACACTGATCGCTGTTCATCAAAACACCTTAATGAACAGCGCATACCCTCCCATATCTTGTCCCCAACTGTCAGGAAAGAAACATCCCAAAAGAAGTCACCAAAAAATCTAAGTATAACCTCACAATACTGCTTCTAAACAGTATGATCACAGAAACAAGCAGGACACTCAAAACTGTGTCAGTGCCCCAGGATAAATATTGAACAACACCTACAGTCCTCCCTATAGAGATTTGAAAAAGAAAATGTAGACGAAAATGTAAAATATAATAATATTGGTAACAAAATGAAATAATATTGATACAAGAATAAGGGCATAAAAATTCAACATAAGCAAAGCATACAGGCGATTAAATAGAAGAGAGAGTATTTAAGTGTAATAAAATAGCTGAAGACAACCTGAGTGAAGTTGCTCCCCCCCCACCTTCTTCAAATCAGACAAAATTGGTGTCAAACGTTTGTGCAGCAAAAATTTTCGTTTGTGCTGCTATCATTTTACCGTATTTTCCGGACTATAAGTCGCTCCGGAGTATAAGTCGCACCAGCCATAAAATGCATAATAAAGAAGAAAAATCCATATATAAGTCGCACCGGAGTATAAGTCGCATTTTTGGGGGAAATTTATTTGATAAAATCCAACACCAAGAACAGACATGTCATCTTGAAAGGCAA
>CAEFZX010026433.1:0-13281 GCA_903066825.1 Alfaro cultratus | reverse complement strand
CGGGTGTGTGTGTGTGTTTGGGTGTGGGTGTGTGTGTGTGTTTGGGTGTGGGTGTGTGTGTGTGTGCGTGTGTGGGTGGGTGGGTGCGTGTGTGTGTGTGCGCGGGTGGGTGTGTGTGTGTGTGGGTGGGTGTGTGTGGGTGTGTGTGTGTGTGTGCGTGTGTGGGTGGGTGTGTGTGTGTGTGGGTGGGTGTGTGTGTGTGTGTGTGTGTGTTACAGTTAACAGGGATAAAGTTGACCTCTACTAAACGCTCAGAGGTCATTAAGCTGCACAGATTTATTTCTGCAGGTTGGAATATGGAGGAATAATCATTCAACATTGACTCATATTTATTGTCTTTTATTTAATCAAACGTGTTTTTCTGCTTCTAATCCAGATTCAAACGTGTCCTTTCACTGAACAGGATCTGATATTTTATGATGAATATTATTTCTCAGTATTGCTGCAGCTTCAATGACTCGGTTTAATCAGGAAGGTAATAAACTGAACTACATTGTCTGATAAATAGTGTTTGTTAGAATCTTTCTTCTGTTTGGATTAAACTGACTTTTTGTTTCTGTGTATAAATAGAGTTTTTTGTTGTGTGAAAATAAATGAAACTGAATTGAAATGTCTGATGATTATTCCTTTTTTCTTTTCCCAGATTCTTTTTCTCTTTAAATCTTTCTCTTCAAACTCTTCTGTCTCTTTCTGGCATATTTGTCCTTCAAATTGTTTTTTTTTTTAACCTTTTTGAACTTCATGGATCTCCTCTTCTAATTTTTCTTTCTCTCACCGTTTTACATTCAGGTCTTTCTTTATCCCCTGCAGATTATCATCTTCCTCTCCTAACATATCTAACCTCCTTCTTCCTCTCCTGTTCGGAGCGATAATGCAGTTTGGTCATGTTTTCCATCCCCTGTACTGTCACCCTGCATTACCCCGGAGTTTTTCCCAGCATGCCTCTGGGTTATTTATGTGCGCTCGTCTCTGCATGTGGTTGTAAGCTGGAGCTCAGGTAACAGAACAATTCAGGCCTGCCAGGCGTGAAGTTGTTGGGTTTTTATATAAAAATGATTTTTAACCTACAAATAGCTTTTAGTTTAGGGATTGAAAGGAAATGTGTTCAGCAGTTTTAGTAAAGCAGCCTAAAGCAGATCTATATGTAGATCTATAGAGCTGCTTATTGAGGCCTTTTGTCTGTTTTCTCCTTCTGGTTCATTAAAATCCTGAAACTCAGATCCTGTTTTTTATCTCAAAATCAATTTTATCCACATATTTACTCCAGATAATGTTGAACTGCTTTATTTCTCCTGAGTAATATTAGTATATTAGTGTCGACATGAACACAGTGAAGGGATGAGATGATTTGTGTGGAGTGGGAGTGAATTATTCAGTGTGCATGAGGACAAATTCAGGATGCATTTGTTCCTTTTCTCAATCATTTTTGTTTGACTTAATTTTTCAGCGTCTTTATGAATTTATGTAGCAGAATCTCATCCATCTGGTTGCTTAGAGCAAACAACATCTGAGCAAAATAAATACATTCAGTCTTCAGACCAAATCCAGTCATTTCCTCATGTACTCCCATCATCCTCTCTGTTTGGTTCCTTTAAAAAGTTACCAAAGTTAATAATACTAATACGAACGTCGAGGGTTTCAGGGAGGCCGGCAGCGTCTACAGGGTGAGGCTGCCAGATGTGTGTGTGTCGACAGATCACTCTGCTCCTCTGCTGAGTGTGTGTGTGTGTGTGTGTGTGTGTGTGTGTGTGTGTGTGTTAGGATGCATGAGTATCAAGGTTGTTTAAAAAGCCATTTTGTTCTCTCTAAGGCCTGTGAGGGATTTTTCAGAGCCAAGAGACACAGACACATCCATGACAGGATTAGCTAAAATGAAAGTGAGCAACATCAGAATAATTAATCTGCTTCTTTCTCTCAGCCCCAGTTTAAACCTCTCCTCCACCCTGCTGCTGCCGTGCGTGTCATCGAGACGTTTAAAATGTTTTCTCTGTCTCCTGTCCTCCAGCCGACGAGGAGATAAGAATAGAAATTACAGAGGCATTCGCTGGAGAGGCACGGCGAGGAAGAAAAGGACTGAATGAGATAGAGAGGTGGAGGGAGAAGGATGGAGGAGGGAGGATGAGGAAGGTGCAGGGAGGAGGAGGCGATGTGATGGAGAACAGAGAAACGGGAACGCTCACGCTGAGCCGTCTGCTCGCTGTGACTTCTCTGAATTTCTTGTTTTTCTTGTCGGATTTCGTTCCCTCTCCTGCAGCAGCGTTGCAGAGGCGTGACTGATAACACACAACCTCTGAAACGGTTCAGTTCCAGGACTGGACCCGAGCCACTCACTCTTACTGCTCATCCAGAGGAACCCAAACAGAACCCGACCTCCTGCAACGCCCAGGGAACCTCATGGACGAGATCCTCTCAGGCTCCTCTGAGGTCCTATTCAAAGGCCGTATGCTCACACGCCTGACCCAAACGGTTCAATCCCTCATCCCTGTCCAAACGTCTTTGGGAGTTTATTAATGACCCATTTTCTAAATGAGTCGTGTTCAAGCAGGAGAAACTTTAAAACCCAGGATGTTGGGTTTTAAAGAATAAACCAATAAGTCCAGTCATGAGGGTCATCATGGGCTGAAGTGTCCTTAGGCAAGGCACCGATTCCCCAGCTGCTGTCAGGAAGAGTTAACACGACGTTCAGCGTTAAATCACTTTAAGTGTCTGTTTAAGATCAGTTCATGTACAGAATGAGCAGAAGAAGAAGGCAAACAGAAGAACTGATTTCACTCGTTTTGACACGGAGCCTCTGGTCTCCTTCAGGTGGAATGACTAACCTTGACATATAAAATATCTCATTGCACTTTCTATGAATAGCATCCACTGCAGGCTCATCCCACGTGTCCGTTCTGCACATCACACGCTGTCCTGATGTCATTTCTTTAAGTCTCATCCTGTAACAGATCTCACCAACAGCTCTACCAGACTGAAGCTCCGGCCCGGTGCAGAAACCGCCCAGCGTTCATTCACCACAGCCCTGTTCAGCCCACTGCAGTTTGTTTGTGATGTGGATGCATAACATGAACTCAGGTCTGCCTACAAAGCTCCGCTCCAAAAGCAGGAAGTGGACTACAACACAGGGCATTCTGGGTAAATACAACCAAAACAAACAGGCTAGCCTAGCGCTAGCTGTAGAAATGACTCATCTTTAGCAAAAGAAAAATCCTCCAACCTCTAAAATGTAAACCTCTTTACATTTTAGCACCAAGTTCTAAAAATGCATTTTAGCATTTTAGAACCTGGTGGTTCTGCACCAGGTTCTTGGTGCAGCGCCCCCACAGGTGAGGAGGGGAACTGGTTTTTCAAAGGGTTTGGTTGGTTTGACTGAAAGAGAACCACAGCAGCTGCAGATGGAACAGATGTTGAAGTTTTTGGGTTTGGGTCTAACAGGAGGAAACGACGATGCAGCAGCTTGGAAACGGTGGGACACACAGCTTGGTCACCTGCCAGGCTGCAGTATGAAGCTGACATGTTGGAAACATGTTCCACATTTACCACATCAGGTGTGTGTCTTCAGTGTAATCATGAGCTAATTTTGACCCAACAGCGATTCAGGCTCCAGTCACTTTAATGCTGAATGGAAACCAACAAAGCAGACGACTCTATTAACAGACACCAGGCTGTGACAGAGAAACTCGTTACGCCATCACCAGGTATTGAGATGGAGGTCGGAGGGAAACCTCTCTGCCTGAGAGGCTGGTGCGCTTCACAAACAGGTGAAGGTGAAGCGTGAAGGCGACCTTCACCAGAAGCGTTAAAGACGTGTTAAAGTCTTTAACACGTCAAAGTTAAAGAGTGGAGACAAATGAGTCTGTCTGACACTGACCCTCAGTTTTCTCACATATTAGTCACAATGCGGTTTTATTCTGCCATGTTCTTCAGTCGTCCTGTTTGTTCACCCAAACCAGGACGACTTCAGTCTGATTTAATATCTGAGAGAAAAACCTGATGAAATGTCTCTTTGTGTTTGTAAATATCAGTTTTTATCTGTATTCTATAAAACTGCAGCAGCAATAAATAATATACCAACCTGTTACAATATAACACATATTTATATTGAATATTATACAAAAGGAAACCATTAACTCGCTGGCGGATGGTTCTGATATGTTTTTGTGAATCATCTGAAATAATTTCCTCCATTAAACTCCTTTTTATTTTCTGTGGATGTTGATGAAGTTTTTGTTTGGCGTTTAGATTCCTGATGTTCATTCTGGGTTATATTTACATTCTGTCTGCATAATGTTAGACTTAAACACTCATCTGGAATAATTCTGTTTATGTGTGTTTGCCTCTAAAGTCTTTTCCCTTTGTGGATGTTTTATGGTAGAGCGGCATAAAGAACTGCTCTGTCTGCGTTAGTCCTTCAAACTGAACAGGTGTTATGCTCCAGATAAAAATGTCTCTTTAAATAATTGTCAGGCATCTTCATTAAGCATTTTATCCATGCAAAACAAATAATTTCCAAATACGCTCAAAGTGTGTTGAGTCAAACAGTCTCTTTGTACAGCTGCAGTTCGTCCTCAGTTATGAGGTATTATGCTTGTAAAACTGTCCAAGGTTATGTTTGCCATAATGCAAAAGCATCAGAAACTCAAAGGTCAGTTCTGTTTGTGACACAGGTTGGATGAACGTATGACAGGTTAAAGCCTGATGGGCAGAAAGATCTGAGGTAGAAACAGGAAGGAAGTAACTTAAAATAAATCAGTCATGTTGCAAAACGAGCAGAGAGTTAATCTGCTCAGTCTGGCAAACCAGCTGTGATCTGGAGCAAAATGCAACATGTTGGATTAACGACAGCAGGAGAATCCAGTGTCTGCTGAGCTTTTCGGAGACATTTCTGGATGAGAAAGAGAAAGAAATGTGTAATAAATATGGATCCTCTGGGACCAAGAGCTTCTAATCCTGCAGCAGGACCGTTTGTCCTCAGATATTAGTGCTAAACTTTAAGCATTGCTTTGGGTTTTACTCTGTTTTTGTGATAAATCTTCAAGTGTTTCATCGTGATATGAAGAATGTTATCATCTTGAGGAATTTCTTTGTTTATCTCCAGTCTCTTGTTGCTGCTGCTGAAGATAATATTAGACAGAAGACAAATATCTCCAGCCGCGATGCAGAAAGAGGAGAACAGAGAGAGATGGAGCACATAAAGGTTGTTTTTCTGCTGCGGATCGGTTTAGTGACCAGCTCACCAACTCGCTGTAAAGCCTCGTGTTTATAGGCTGCGTGTGGGTGGAGATCATAAAATAAAGTGTTTGCTTTCAGCCTCATGCAGAGAGATTACTTATGTCATGCTGAGCACATTCAGCTGCAGAAATGCCAACACTTTTCTGTTTTCTGTCTGCATGCTCTGATGCAAAACATGACATGTACCGTCTCACGTCTCCCTCATAATGTAGGTTAATTGGATTGGAGCCTCCGCAGCTGCTGTGAATGAACTGAATGAGGATAATAAACCGATGAAAACAGACATATTCCACATCGTTTATGTTTAACGATGTAAACATATAACTGAAAGTACCTTCACCTGCTCACGTCTTTAAACATCTGACTCTGGTCGGGACAGAATAGTTCACTTTGTTAGAAATAAAACTCCAGGAAAACAAAGGAAGGTTTCTGGAGGATGGTTAATCATTTCACTGGGCTGAGAAAAAAATCCCAGATATGATGCAGGATTTTATAGCAGCTGAACATTCTGGATCTGGAAAATTGGAAATGAGTAAAATTTTAATTTGCATTTCTAAAACAGTGTAATTCTGCAAAGGCGCCTGCATGTAAGAAACAGAGCCAGCCCACATTAATGAACCTTCCAGCAGGCTGAGTGACAGGAAACATGGGGACAAAAGAACCGAACCGACCCGACCCGCTTCAGCTCCGTCTGGAAGGATGAATCGACACGGAGAGAAGAGAAAGAAGATGATTATTGGGAATAACCAACATACGTCAGGGTCAAACGATGGCGATCAAGTGAAGTTTAAAACATTGTTTCTCATTGGCTGAAGGTCCAGACCTTCTGAAAGAGCAGCTGGTTTTTACCAGGCTAATCATGAGCTAACGCTAACTTTTAAACGCTAACTTTTAAATGCTAACTATTAAACGCTAACTTTTAAATGCTAACTATTAAACGCTAACTTTTAAACGCTAACTATTAAACGCTAACTATTAAACGCTAACTATTAAACGCTAACTTTTAAACGCTAACTTTTAAACGCTAACTATTAAACGCTAACTTTTAAACGCTAACTATTAAACGCTAACTTTTAAACGCTAACTTTTAAACGCTAACTTTTAAACGCTAACTATTAAATGCTAACTATTAAACGCTAACTTTTAAACGCTAACTTTTAAACGCTAACTTTTAAACGCTAACTTTTAAACGCTAACTATTAAACGCTAACTATTAAACGCTAACTATTAAACGCTAACTTTTAAATGCTAACTATTAAATGCTAACTTTTTGTTTCCTCACAGGGTTTTTCTCTCCATTGGAGCTCCACCTGGTCTGGCGTTTGAACTTTTTACTTTTCATGAATACAGAAAGTTCTCCTGGATCAGTTCTGGTTCTGATCCAGGTTCTGGTTCTGTTAAGGTGGAGTTTCTCCTCTCCACTGTCGCTCCATGCTCGGTATTGGTGTAGAGTCAGGGACAACACAGCCGATTCTCCGCCGTCGTTTGTAGAAACTCAAGCCAAAGAGAACTGAAAGTGTCTTTTTCATTTCAGCTCCAAAAAAACAACAACCTTCTCATATCAAATGCAGAAAATCCGATGTGCACAAAAACAATTCTTCTAGTATCAACTGAAACTATTTTTAGACACCTTTACATATTTATACCCCATTACCATGAAGACGGAGGTTCTTTTGCATGCAAGTTTTACCGTGACACTAACAGAAACCAAACCCTTCCATAACTCTCTGCACGTCAGCCGTGTAAAATTCATAAGATCCCAGCAGAGCTAAATTATAAATCACTATCATTTTAGAAACACAACAGCAGATGCATGATAGAGCCACAGTGCTGGCAGGAACCCGACCTGCTCTGCATATCCAGAGTTTTAGTTACACAACGAGTCGTGTCAGATTGTCAGTAGAAAAGACTTTTAATTAATTCATCACTTTCAAGAAATGATGGGGATTATATAACAAAACAGCGGTGAACATACAGAGGTCTGACCGTCCTGACTGCTCTTCACTCAGAACAGTAAACAAGGTAGGCAGAGAGAGCAAACTCATGAATTAGTCATTCTCAAAGCGTCCGCAGCTCAAAGGAGACGAGGTTCAGGTAGGATCCAGAGTTCTGCAGAGAGCTGGGTGGAAAAACTCACTAATACATGCTGCTCACATTTTCTCATTCAGAGTCTTTAAACGTAGCAACCAGAAAAAAAAAGAAATACATAATGTAATTTTTAAAAAACAACCAAAAATTCACAAGCAAGATGAAAATAAAAACATTGTATGGATAAAAATGAACCAATTTAACATTTATTAAGTTTAACCTGAGATGTAGAAAAACATGCAGCAGATTAAATACAGATAAAGTCAGAATGAAAACATTAAGTTCACCGTCTCTTGATTCCTCAAGCTTTGAGACACAACGGATCGTTTAGGTGCTGCTTTAAATTCAGTTGGTAACTTCAGATTATCAATGTGATCAGTTTATTAAAATAAGTTTTATCAGTTTGGTACTGAAGGCGACAGACGCTAACAGAGAAACAAAAAAACAAACCTTGGCCAAACACCTGGACTGGTGCACAAAACATCCTTACAAATCACAATTTGTTAGTTTGTATTTAATTTTTACATATCCTGTTGCAATTGTTTTCTGAAAAGCATCAGATTTAATATTTTAGAGACAGAGATTCAGCTTCATTTATCTTATTTTTAGCACAAATATATTAACTTGAAAATCAAAAAGTAGTAAAATGATTTTTTACATAAACTATATGAGTAAAGAACAGCAGTTTGAATCAAACTCTAAACACAGAAACTCAAAGTCATTCTAACAAAAATATCTAATTATTTTCAGAATCCAAAAACCAAAAATAAAGAAGCAGGATTCAGTCCTGAGTGTTTTTAAAGCTCAAAGTTTCCCCCAAAAAACATAATCAACACTTGAAATAGATAAACCAAAAGCTAAAACGCGGCTCAGCCGTTCCTTTTACTCGGCTCAGAGCGGTTCAGAGCTCACACCCATCTGTTAAAATGTAATTGGCTGCAGTGACGACTTTTTACTTTTTTTTTCTAAGAGTGAAGACTCGTTCCACAAAAAGTAATTTGTCAGTTATTGCTCTGTCTGACAGCAGCGATTCATCTCACAGCACATTACATTTTTCCATTTCACCTCCAGAGTGGACAGGTTTTCCTGGAGAGGATCGCTGTCCTCAGCTGAACTTCTCAGACATCCATCATCTGCATCTGGATCTGAATCCAAACCTGGAATCAACTCGTAACCTGACATGTTGGTCTGGGTCTTTACTTTGGTAGCATGAAGGTTTAGGTGAGAAATGCTGGCATCATGAAGGAGGCTGCAGTTTGGTTTATGTGTTTGCAAGGAACTGAAATGTAAAACATCAAACAGCCGTAGATCATGACGATCTGCAGTAGATCTATAGTTCTCTAACTGGAGCAATTATAGAACAATCACAATGATCGTTAGAAAGTGACCAAACTCCAAATCCACCTGTATTTTATAGATAAACTGTCACCCCTTCCAGTCAACCCCACTTTTGGCCACGCCCCTCTATGTATGCAGGCCCCGCCCATATTTTGTCTGGGGGCGGGGCTACGCTTTCACAGGGAGTTTAGTTACACTTTAAAACACATCCCAAACACTGATTGATCAAATCTCTCTTTAAAAGTCATCATCAAATCAGAATATGAAAAGAATGAGTCATTAAAGCCCCAAAGTGATGCTGAGTGGATGAGTGGACCTGCACCTTCATCTCATCACTGATCACATGACCTTAAAGCAGAGACACTTCATCCAGATCATCATTTAGCCAAAATGTGAGTCATAGAAATGTAAGAAAAAGAATCAACTGCAGCAATGATCACAAAGAAAAACCTTCATGTTTCCAGGCGGCATCGTTCCTCCACGCTATGAAAGTCATTATCTTTATTGGCAACATTCACACCTCAGAGTGATGACAGGAGCCAATGACATGCACTAGGTGTGTGTGTGTGTGTGTGTGTGTGTGTGTGTGTGTGTGTGTGTGTGTGTGTGTGTGTGTGTGTGTGTGTGTGTGTGTAGGTGTGTGTGTGTGTGTGTGTGTGTGTGTGTGTGTGTGTTCACAGGACAGGAAGGGAAGGACAGGCAGAGTGTGATTTTTGTGAGAGATGGAGAATAGTCAAGAGGGTGAAATCATTCATTCCTGGCATTGCAGAACGAGGGGGAAGCTTGGTCAGTGTGAGAAGGACACAAACACACAAACACACACCCCTATACATATACCATGACACATTAATATATTGTACAGATCAACAGCGCCCCCTGCATCTGAACCAGAGAATTACACCTGTGGTCAACTTCAGCCTGAAGCCGTAAACATCATCCTGAGTTTTAAAGGGAAGCAGCAGGTCTGGAGGTAAAAATGTGATTTAGTTTCATCTCAGGGAAGTTGAGCTAAACCGTGGAGCAGACATGTTCAGCTTCCTCTTCTTCTTGGTTTTCTGCTCTATGAGGAGCCGCCCGATTTCCCCACATCCCCTTATCGTCGTGGTAACAAGCCTCCTGTGGTTAATTATTCTCAAACAATACCACGATTCATCTGGAGCTAATCTGACATTTTCACCAAATCCCCGTTCAGTGGCAGTAATGTGTCTGCAGTGTGATTGTCAGATACATTGTCAGTAAAGCTTTTGTTTCTGAATAATGGGATTATGACCAGCAGCTGCGATTCAGGAACACGATCAGCACAAACCTCAGCAGATCAGTTTCATGTGGAAACGCAGCAGTTAGTCCTCTGATTAAATTCAAATATGGACTTGGTTCTGGAAGATATTGTTGAGTTGTAGAAGTTATTCTGAAATGTTTGCATTTTTTAGAAAAATCTGCTGTAGACAGAAACAATGGAGGAAAGAGACCTGCATGAAGGGAGACGATCCAAACTGGTTAGCTAACAGTTAACCATTAGCTAAACTGTTAGCTAAACTGTTAGCTAAACTGTTAGCTAAACTGTTAGCTAATGGTGCGTTCACACCAAACACGCTTTGAGCATCAGGAGCGTCTGGTTAACATTTAAACTCTATGTGGCGCGTTGGACACTCTTGACGAGTCAAACGGTTCAAATCGCGCCGTTCTCGACGCTTGAAAAGCACCACAACGGCCCTCGACCCTTGACCTTTGACCCGCCTCTACAGAGATGTAAACCAGACGTGTCTGACGCTCAAAACGCATTTGGTGTGAACGCAGGCAAACACTTTTGTGGAATAGTTAAACTCAGCCAAGAGTTGAGTTTAACTGTTAACTGTTAGTTTAGTTAACAAACTAACAGTTCAGTTTGTTATCTAAACTGTTAGCTAACAGACAGCTAACTCTGATGGTGCCCAGGGCTTGTCGTCGTAGAACCTGAACCTGCTTTTCATTCCTCCAGATCACTCTCTGACCTGCTGCTGGGTTCCTGGTCTCAGTCGTGGCTCTCAGAACCAGAACAGCTGCAGTTAAACCAAGATTCAAAATGAGGAATAATAAGGAGGAGGAGTTCCTCAGCTCACACACTGACTGGAAAGACTTTCTTTAAGGTGATGGCATCATTAAACATTCATATGGCTGGTCATACCCTCCATATTTAAATTTAATAACCCATCGCCCTCTTTGTGCGCCTGAGACCCTAAAATAAATGTAGCTCTTCAGTCATTAAAGTCTGATTACTTACATCCCGCATGTTAAGCCTGCAAAGCCACAATATTCTGGCATTTTAGATAAATGAATAACTACATCTATCAGTCTTTTCAGTTGTACTTGTCCTCAGACCTCCAGCTTTGTTCATAAACCAACCAGAGAATATTTTTAGCGTTCATATTTCTACGGAAGCCTGTGAGTCTCAGAATGTTGTGTTTCTAGTGAGGGAAGCAGAAACGGCTCAGATCTTTAGAGGAAGGAAAAAATCGTCTCAACGCAAACCCTGCAGTTTCACTGAGCTCTTCTCAGTGGCTGCAGGTGAAGATGTGAGCGCGCCACCTGAGTCCCTCCATGGAGCTAATTAGCAGCTAGCTGCTCTAAACTAGATGTGCTTGAACCGTCGTCTACCTCCGGTTAAATAAATCCATCGTAACGCAGTGAGAACTGAGCCTGGGTTACACATAAATGTAAAACTAAACTGAGATCAGACAAATGCTGTCATTATGACTTTCAGAAAAGTCTAATTATTTACATTTACATGACTGATGAGTAAACAGAAATGCCTGAAGGGTAAATATTCTCATGATTTTCATAAAACCATATTTCAGTCCACAGAATCGCAGATCTAATAACAATATAGGAGTAGAAAAATATTGCTGTCAGTATCATGTTTATGCTGAAGTTATGGGGAAAGTTGATTCACAAAGGAAACATTAAAGAGAAGATGTATGATGAGAGAGATGTGAGGATACTGGAGGCCAACGAGGCTTAACTGCACATATTCACTCCAAGTTTTCCTAATTAATAGGTTTGTGAGAGAGTCGTCCTCACGCTGCTGGCAGAGCCAGCGCCACATTGTTCCTGTTTCAGACTGAAGAGGTCGGCAGTAATGAGAAAATGACGGGTTTGATTAAATGACAGACTTACTTTGTGCTCAGCACAGCAGAACCAGGATGGAAATAGTCATCGCATAATAGATTTCTCTTTTTCTGATTCTTCTTTTCGCATGAAAAGATAAGAAGATCACTTCAGGAAGTGGCAAAACCTGATTATGGCCTTAGCTGGAACAAATCAATAAGCCTCATAAAGAGTTATTATTCAGCATGATGATGAGCTGCCGCGCTAATGCAGGCTAATTGCTGCATTTCAGGGTTTTCTTCTAGCAGCATCAGAATGGTTTATTATCTGCAAAGTGGAGCTCAGTTTGATCAAAATGGTCCATTTATTCTCACCACGTTCAACACTTTTCACAACCTGGACGGAAAAGTTTCAGGAGAACTGAAATAGAGAAAAGCAGGTGAGAAAGAATCAAACATAAAACTATAAAACATCTTCAGTTATGAGCTGGGAGTCTGAAGCAAAAACTTTACAGCAAAAAACTGAGAAAATGTAATAAAATATTTAAGAAAAATTCAAAATATGACCCAACCAGGAGGCCTCGTCTCTGTCTGCTTGAATCAGAGACAACTGCTAATAATATACCAATTAATGATAACATAGCAAATATTATCTGTTGCCTCACTTTGAATAAAAGAAATTCAATAAAAAGAATAAAGAAACAGCAATCTAATTATAAAAGTTACTGTTGCTGCTGTAAATTTAGACATTTTACTGTGGGACTCAGCAGTTCTAAACATTTCTTTCTTTATGAATAATTTATAAAGAAAAAACTGAACTGGACCTGGATGTCTCTGGTCCCTTAAGATGATCAGAATCTGACCAGAACAATCAGAAAGGTTTTGACCCGTCTCATCGGTCTCACAGCGCCGGCGTCCTGCTGACATCATCACCTTAGACCAGGTAAAGCCAAAAGGTTTTACTGGAAAGTTCTGATTAAAACGAAGGAATCGAATGTGTTTTTTATCTCTCACCGGAGGGAAGCGCCGTTTGTAATGTTTTAATTAGAAAGCATTAATAAGCTGAACTTTCTGAGGCTTTCCAGGCGCAGCAGCACCTGAGGCTGAGAGCGGCTCTCAACCACACAGGCGAATCTCTTAAATATGAAATTCATTTATTAAACACATAATAAATGAGGTTATTGGAAAAGAAATGCTAATGAACAGGGAAGTGCTTTACTCCCACATTCCCTCGCTTTCATTTATAAAACTCTGATCCTGTTCAGACGATCCGTCAGATCAGCTGGAAATCATTCTGATAAAAACCAAAAGCAGCAAAAAATTCAACAAGCAGGAAGGAGATTTAATGTCCAATTCCTCTGGATTCTTGTTTCTGTGCTGAGAAAACACTCAGATGGACAGTTTAACGTTACTGAATGTGAGTTCAGCCGCAGCTCCATCAGGCTGCTTAGCATCAATAGCTGGGAACTCAGTGTGTGTGTGTGTGTGTGTGTGTGTGTGTGTGTGTGTGTGTGTGTGTGTGTGTGTGTGTGTGTGTGTGTGT